>JAWPHD010005768.1:0-156581 GCA_037043455.1 Cyrtodaria siliqua | reverse complement strand
GGCTCTAAAATACCGCTCTATAATAAGGCACTTAACCCCTCTATGTATGAGAGGGCACTAAAATACCGCTCTATAATCGGGCACTTAACGCCTCGAATGTATGAGAGGGCACTAAAATACCGCTCTATAATAAGGCACTTAACACCTCTATGTATAAGAGGGCACTAAAATACCGCTCTATAATCGGGCACTTAACGCCTCGAATGTATGAGAGGGGACTAAAATACCGCTCTATAATCGGACACTTAACGCCTCGAATGTATGAGAGGGCATTAAAATACCGCTCTATAATAAGGCACTTAACGCCTTTATGTATGAGAGGGCACTAAAATACCGCTCTATAATCGGGCACTTAACGCCTCGAATGTATGAGAGGGCTCTAAAATACCGCTCTATAATAAGACACTTAACTCCTCTATGTATGAGAGGGCACTAAAATACCGCTCTATAATCGGGCACTTAACGCCTCGAATGTATGAGAGGGCACTAAAATACCGCTCTATAATAAGGCATTTAACGCCTCTATATATGAGAGGGCACTAAAATACCGCTCTATAATCGGGCACTTAACGCCTCGAATGTATGAGAGAGCACTAAAATACCGCTCTATAATAAGGCACTTAACGCCTCTATGTATGAGAGGGCACTAAAATACCGCTCTATAATAAGGCACTTAACTCCTCTATGTATAAGAGGGCACTAAAATACCGCTCTATAATCGGGCACTTAACGCCTCGAATGTATGAGAGGGGACTAATATACCGCTCTATAATAAGGCACTTAAAGCCTCTGTGTCTCAGAGAGCACTAAAATACCGCTCTATAATCGGGCACTTAACGCCTCGAATGTATGAGAGGGCATTAAAATACCGCTCTATGAACGGTCACTTAACGCCCTGATGTATGAGAGGGCACTGAAATACTGCTCTATAATAAGGCACTTAGCGCCTCGAATGTATGTGAGGGCACTAAAATGCCGCTCTATAATAAGGCACTTAACGCCCTGATGTGTGAGAGGGCACTAAAATCTTGCTCTATAATCGGTCACTTAACGCCTCGATGTATGAGAGGGCACTAAAATACCGCTCTAAAATAAGGCACTTAACTCCTCTATGTATGAGAGGGCACTAAAATACCGCTCTATAATCGGTCACTTAACGCCTAGCTGTATGACAGGGCACTAAAACACCTCTCTATAATAAGGCACTTAACGCCTCTATATATGAAAGGACACTAAAATACCGCTCTATAATAAGGCACTTAACGCCTCTATGTATGCTATTGCACTAAAATACCGCTCTATAATAAGGGACGTAACTCCTCTATGTATGCGAGAGGCACTCAAACGACAACGTAGTAAGGCGCTTGACGCCTCTGTGTATGAGAGGGCACTAAACGCCGCTATATGATAAGGCGCTCGTCGTCTCTATGTATGAGAGGGAACTAAACAATGCTCTGTACAAAGGGGGCACTTGACGTAATAAGGCACTTCACGCCTCTGTGTATGAGAGGTAACTAAACAATAAAACTAGACGCTGCTCTGTAGTAATGCGCATGGCGCCTCTCTGTATGATATGGTCTTAACGGTTATATGTGTGCGAGGGCACTAGATAACGCTCTTTTCTAAGGCGCATGAGTGGGAGTGTACATGATATTTGATAATTGTAAAAAGGGGAGCTTAAAAAAGCCTCTATTTATGACAAATTGCTGTACGGTAACAAATTGAAACGGTTTTATGACAGGACTAAACCCTGCTCTGTAAAAGCTTATATTCCAGTATTGTTTTAATCTGAAATCATGTCTCAACCGATTATCTATGCCACATAAACATCGAGATGCCTTGGGATCGCATGTCCCAATATCATGGCGTTCAATGGCATTTTCACAAACTACTAATATATTTGTAGTGAATAAGATATAGGTCACTTGCCTGATATATAATATCCCGCAAAGCTATAATATTCCTTTAAACTTTTAGAATTTTCCACTCCGACTGGCTGTTGTAAAACACAGAGCCTGAATGGGATATGTTACAGATAACCCTGGTGATGAACGGGGCCCGCCCCCGCTGTTTTAATAAGCCAATGGTCTTCGTGTTGCGTTATAAACACAGAAGCGCGTAATAGGTTTATAAACCGGGGTCAAGGCCGTACGTACAGAGAACAAACGCTTTGCATAAATATCCAATTACTTCGCAATTAGATTATTTATGTGGGATTTTTGGATTTGCCGAGGATTGATCACCTATCATGAAGGGTTTTGGTAAAAAGTGTAGTTGCGTCTTCGACATCCTCGAAAACGGAAGGCTTTAATTGTTCCTCACAAAGAGAGTGAAACGTATCCCAATCAGCTTCGCGAAGTTTCCATCGTTGCCTTTTTCGAGAAGTGGGACGATATTTTCAAGAAATATGGGGAAGTGGTCACCTCCGCAGAGGTCGTCACTCCACGAAAAATCCAACAAGAGAGTTGGATCGTATATTGTTAAATCAATTGAAGAATGAGAGCATGAAGCTGGATGTATATAAGTATGTGATTTGTTATCATTAAAACGACACAAATTATTTTTGGCTAAAATATCCTCAACTTTCTTAAGTGCACTAAATTCATACCAGTAAACGCGCTTAAATTCAAACCTGGCATTAGTTTAGCCGTTTGCAACAATGTGTTAAAGTTTGGAAAAAATAAATAAAAGGAAAATGGAAAGCAACTATAATTGTTTTATGAAATAAAGGAAAGTAACTCTAGACCGACAAAGACGAAAATGGCCGAAATCAAACGTTGCCTTGGTGCTGTTTTTCAGGACGATGCGTGAAACTTAGACAAGAATATTAGAAAGGAAACTGGATTTATTTAACTTAAAAGAGGAACATGTATTTTTGTTGAATAAAGGCCAATAATTCCAGACCGACACAAGTGAAAACAGGATAGAGAGTTGGTTTTGTTATTTGAATGTGTGAAAGGTTTTAAAGAATAAATAGAAGGAATCCGGAGTAATTGAAGTGAAACTAGAGAGCGACACTCGATTGTAACGTACACGACGACGCATGATGACGGTCAACATGGCCTATAAGCGTATGCCATGCCTCGTAGGCGACACGTAAATTGGTTGCTACATTTTATGTTTTCTGACATTCGGTTGATTATTCTGAACAGACTCAAGAAAACAGGGTCTGCTACTTCTATCTCTTGTTTGTGTTTGTTGCTTCCAAGCGATGCCTTTTCAGTATTTATTAGTATTGATTCTTACACTACTTCTATCTGATTCTACTTGCTCGCATCGTTTTTTAAATTGTATGTTGTTGATAAGAACGACAATAAAACAAGAACATTACTATTAGTATATGTTAAACTTTACAGTTAATCAATAGCATCCATACACATACTAGTAAGTAATCACAACACTACATATAGCATAACTACAGAACATACATTTCACAATCTTCAATATTACGCTCGATAACAACGAATCACAGACTGCGGTAATCAATTAGCCTTTCCACTATATTTGCTTTCCTTTTTTATGTTTTTACTCCTACTTCACTTTATCAGACTTGCCGCTAATTGAAACATTTCATGTTTGCAAAACCGATTATCCTACAATATCCTGACAAAAGTACAGAAATAGACAAGGCGATTACAGTATGCGTACACTGAAAGTTGGTCAACCGATTATATTTCATTCACACGTATTAAAAAAGGTTGTAGTCTATATCTTTGAAATATAAATTGTACTATACTGTTTTCATTACAATAGTTTTTTACATGTTTTCTTTTAATGTTATATGTCTTTGTACTCATGAAGTGACATAAAACGAAAGCCCTCGAGTATCGATTAAAGCTAGCTAGGATTTATTTTTTATGTTTTATAGCACTGTAAACTTATATTGACGGCCATTCTGAGTAGCTTTTGGCATCCATGATATATGGTGTCAATCACGATAGCTTGACCTTTGTTCCTGGGGGTTAAACACGAGGTAAAATACCAAACTAGTGCAACAATGAGTATTTCAATACTACTTACGGTACATTACCGTTTTCCATTCAGTTATTTACGTATGTAACTGTTCTAAAATATTTGGATACTGCATATAAACTAAAATGCATTACATAAAGGTACATTTATAGTTCTTGAAATGGAGGTCAAAAGTCAAATAAGTGCAATTTCTCTATTCTACAGTTAATACGCATATTGAACGATAACTATATATGTATATACAATTATTTCGCGATTGCCGAAACGGTAGACATCTCGGGCAAATGCCCGGTTACAACTTGCGCAAGATGAATGTTGGAAAAAATTATTTTTTTAAATATAAGATATATAAATTAATACTGATATAAATTATAAGAAAGGCAGAGAACTAAAGTTAACGAAAGCGGATGTAAAAGGTCTTACAGTGTATGTAGCATCCAGAAGGATACTAAAAGTCGACTAAAGTAGCTTTAGTCTGTATCAGATATATGATAATTTCATAATATTTCAAAATGAAATAAAGCATAACTTGAATGATTTTATAGATAATGAACCCATTTGGAATAGTTCAGATTGGAAGAACAAAGACTGAGTAACTAAGATGGCGAAGCCATGATAAATCAAAATACCGAAGGTACTGAGAGCATGGAGACTATGATGTGCATCCATGTAATGGAAGGTTTCTTTCCAATCACGCATGACATGGATGGACTGAAAATGTGTCAACTCTTCTTAATAATAATACATCATTGCATGTAATAATAAACCAATGCATTGTTTAATGTATCTGGAAGTAAGGCGATTAAAACAAGATAAAGTATGGTATATACAGGAATAAAGAACGGAATTAAAGGAATGATTGGTTATAATGAAAATGAATCTCCGAACCGCTTCATCATATGTGAACCATATCTTCGCAGGTGTTAAAGTGTATCAAAAAACATCACCTGTCATCACCTGTCACAGTTTGAGTCATTAGAAATGAATAAAGCGTCAAAAAGGTCAAGCTAATTTTGCCAATTCAAGGGGAGGTAATTCATAGACCCATTGACCAACATAGATGAATTAAAATAGGAAACAACCTTGCATTAATATCGAACTACTATGCAAGTATGAATACATTCACATGAACACGAGTGCAGTCTGAAAGACAGCCATATCCCTCGCTGCACAAAGATTTATAATACACAAATTTAAACATGGTATGTCACTGTTAAAAAGAGTATGATAATGGACCTTTGGAAACGGCCGAAAACGACACATACGATATATTGCAGTCTCGGTTTGATTGAGACTGTTCATGAGCGGTAGTGAAATATGCTAGCTACCGCTCACGCCCTCTAGCCCTCTAGCCCCAGAACATAATGAGCCTACAAAATCTTTTATTTGCAAAGAAATTCATTCTGCACAGTAATACGTGCTATCCTAGGTGGCGCACCTGGCTTAATTTCAGCATATTACATGCGATTTCACCCTAGCTATATGGTGTTCTGAAACTTTAGACATTAACAAAATGGTTCTAGCTTCACATTTTGATTGATAGTGTTTTATATCGTGAACTGAAACAATTTCATAATTTAAACTGCTTCTAGAAAAATCCTGATGTACCTATTTTAAGACCTGAATTAAACAAATTTTTTACATAAAAAAAAATATATATAATTAAAATAAAAGAATGGGATCCTGCTCAGATTCGAACCCATTCCGCTCGCTTTAAAAATATGGGTCCTGCTCAGATTCGAACCCATTCCGCTCGCTTTATAATTTTTTGGGACTGCCGCTTTCTCGACTGAGCTAACAATCATTTACAAATTTTGATGAACTATAATGGGACTTATTCTAAAACCGGAGTGTCCAAATAGACCGAAGTCTAAAAATAGTCACTCGGGATCAAATGACGTCATATATACCCAGTCAGATCTTGTTGATTTGCATTCGGTCTCGCCGACACGATTGGCACAAGTATTCAGGATTATTTTACTGCCGAATCAGTCATTTTGACTTCATAGCAAGGGAATAGGGCATACACGCTGTACTCATTCATATTTATTACAAGGTGAGCAGTTGCCAAAATGTTTACCCTGTTTTGCACCGTTAACGGTCAAACATATCTTGTTGGAATGCGTAGACTTTGATCCTATGCGACAACGATACTACACAGTTAATACTTTGAAAGAGTTATTTCATACTATAGATTTTAGTTTTGTTTTAGATTTCCTTAAAGAAATCAGACTTTATAAATCAATATAATGTTTTTCCTATATATATTAACTTGTTTACAAGCCCGTTGCCGGGCATTTGTTGATTTGCATATGTACCTAGTTTATATTACTACCATATCATCCCTTATTTGTAGATAGTTTTATCTTTATACGTTTACATTATTTTTAATTACTACTTCATTCTTTCATGATTATCGTTTTTTGCGCACATTATGACCTATTTATGTGTCGACGTGCCATAAAACACCATTCATTCATTCATTCATAGCAAGGGAGGTAAAGACTTAAGAATATTACACAGCGTACTACAAAGTAAGCTAAAGATCTTATTCCGGAAAATGGGCAGCAACAACATTTTACAAAGGATAGTAGCTTATGCGATAACCATTACTCACCAAACCTATTAAATATTATATGAAGACTATAAAGGCCAGGCATATTTCTTAAATATATAAATCCAAGAAAGATGGAAGATATGATGGTGTTGCAAGAGCAATAAATTTTAAAATTAACTGGTTACAAGTCTCAATTCACTATCCTAGGATAACAAACAACGTATGAATACATTTTTCGTATGATGATGATGATTGATATATTTATAGAACGCACAGCAAAATGATGGAACAATAGATGAAATAGCTACATAAACAACATATAACTTAAACAATATATCGAGGAAAGTATTTGTAATTTCTAAATGACATTACCTTATTTGTATCCGCACTAGAAAAGAAGAAACACCAGTTAAAATATGGGTCTTCTTTTTCAGGCAATGCGTCGATTCATCAGTGAGGCTGTAGTTAGAATTCGTGAACAAAACATGGTTATTAAAGCTTGATGAACAAATTCACCATGCTAATAATGGATATTGAGAATTTGAAATGTATTGGATCTTATTTTGTGCAATACTAAGTAATAACATGAAGAGTTTATAATTTAGGAACAAAGATGTGAACATTGACTGGTTTATAAACAACAATGTTTTGTTGGATTTATCTATCTATAATAAAGGAATTTTATACACATGTATAAATGGGTCAAGTATGTTTGATATGAATATTGAAAATATCACATATTAACATTATAGATTTTCATTTGTAAGAAATCTTTGTGGTTTTTAAATTTAAAGGTTGTCTTACTTATAATGTCGTAAGGTGTGACGCCTTTAGAACCGCGGCGGTATACGAACAAATGGCAGGGGTTTTGATTCCCCGTACAACGTGCGTTATATGCATGTTGGTTGAAGCTATGACTGGTTGGTTGCACGGGAATTACCGTTATATATTGTATATACTGCACACTTAATTCCATATATATTCCAAGGAAATCCGAACATGTTTAGTAAAAAAGAAGTTTTTAGAACGAACACAACTGTGATGTTGTAGACGTTTTAATCACAGTACACGTTGTAAAAAGAAATTCATTGAAGTTCCTCTTTGAAAAATTGAGTCAGTTCAGTACTGTGTTTAACGTTAAGAGTTTCACCATTTTGCATCCTAAGTTTGCGCCAAACGCGTACTCTGTCAATAATCAAACTTTGCAGGAATACTATTTGCTGTGTTACGTGTTGTTTTAATCTGTTTACCTAAAAGAAAGATCTTATCTAGCCATGTGCCATTCGATTAACAGCAGCATATTGTACATACAATATATAGCGGAAATTCCCGTGTCGTTTCTTTTTTCTTTCAGTATATAAAGATAATCTTGTGTTGTAGTTTGTGGGCTGTCGATTCCCTACACAACATGCTTAATCTGGATGTTAAGTGATTGCCCGATATACAACGTATTCATGATAATGAAGAAATATAATATAAATTTATACTTCCTAGATTGAATATATGTGAGTGATATGTATGCTGCAAGGCGTGGTTGTCTCTATAATTGTTGGGACGGTAGGTTGTCCCTGATGCATGTGTGAATAAATAGACAGTTTGTAAAGAAAAGATATATTATGAGATGTATTCTGGAAATGATTTATTGTTATCTAGAAGTTATATGCATTGGCAAAGAAACAATAAAGTATGTGTTTATATATATGTATATATCTTTAGATATAGTGACACTCTGGTGAGTGACATTGGCCGTAGTGACTAAGTGGTATTGACTGGTGAACAGACATGTGATACAGTGAGAAAAATACTACTAATGATGGTATTAGTATCACTATTGATAATAGTGAATACATATAATTACCAATATTTTGAGATCATGTTTGAATGCAGAATACATAATAATTAGGTAATATGTTTCAGATTTTTCTTGACGACATCGAGTTCCAGTAATGGAGCTTCCAGAACTCCTATTAGGAATTAAGTACCAGCCGAATATCAGTGGTGGCAAATTAAGAACTCAAACGTTTTTTGGAGAAGGAACATTGCTTGACGTGTCATTCTGTGTGGAAAAGTTAGACTGCGAGATTCAACGACGAAAAGTCGTCTTTAATCTTTGTTTATGATAAGGGCTGTCCATTTCCCATACACGATGCTTAATCTGGATGTTAAGTGACGCTATGACTGGTTTATTTGCCACACGTTATGTAAAGAAGCATACTTTCAGTGAAAAGAAAGATAACCAAGAACAGTTTTTGTTTGTTTGCTTTTATTAAATAGAGGCTATCTTTCTTAGTAAGTGGTCGGCGTGGCTGCCGATTATAATTGCTGGGACAGTAAGACTGTCACGGGGCGATTGCCCGATATACAACGTATTCATGATAATGAAGAAATATAATATAAAATGTATACTTACTAGATTGAATATATGTGTGATATGAACGATGCAAGGCGTGGTTGTCTGTATAATTGATGGGGCGGTAGGCTGTCCCGGGGCGATTGCCCTGTACAACGTGGTTATGATGCATGTTGGGTGATTTTGTATTTGAAATGTAAGATGTGTGAAAAGTATAGTGGGTGGATTAGAGGAAAATAATGTAGTATTGTCAACTAAAGGACAGATGTAATAGCATTCGCTAGATACTTCATAGAGAATTTATTTATGTTAACGTTCTGTTTTGAGTCTATCTCGGAAGGACACAGATACATGTTAGAGTAATTATCAGACCAATACAGATGGTAATTTAGGTCGTATTATGTTCATTAAAAAGAAATAGAGACTAATAAATGGGTATTTTCATATTACACCCTAATATCAGGCCTGAGACGCCATATCCGTCCGAGAGCTTTAGCTCGAGGGCTGATATGGGTCATTTTTACACATGTTTACACATTTTTATTCTATTTATCATATACTTCAGCAATGACTTTGTTGAAATGCCAAATTCAACTATTCTTCTACGCTTTTTTCCAGGGAGAATGCAATAATATTATTAATAGGTGTAATCTCATGTTGATGTGTTAATGCACGTCTGTCGCGTAAACTTGTGCTGATCTAAACGACATTTGATTTAAAATGAATGCCATTGACTTTGAAATTGTCTAATTCAGAAAATAAATGGTCACAAGTTATTTTATCCACGGATGGTTCTATATAATTGAATTTATTATAAAGTTGTAAAACTATCTTTATGGTCCGTGTATTATGCTTTTTTTTTTTATCTATCTATCATCTATTTTATTTCATCTTCTTTGCATTACTAGTCAAGGCATTCCCGTAGAGTTATTGTCGAAGATGACAGCTCAACGTACATAAGTTGTATCGCCAATAATCCGGTACGATTATACTAATCGGTAATTTCCGTATCACTCCGCTAATATAATCATAAAGAACATTCGGTTATTTCCGTGATATGACATGTTTTACCCCTTTATTTAATGCGTACAGTAAAGCTTTATTTCCCGGCTTTATTACCCGGCATCGAAATCCTGATGGATATGACCAGCTAGGTCTATGTCGTATCGTATATTCAAAAACTAAGTATTTATAGGGAAGTATGTGATAAATGTATCTATTTGCCTTATTTGCCTTACGGGCTGTCGGTTTTTAGAATTGAGGGACGATAGGTCGGCCTTGGACAATTTACCTTTAGGGCGTCATATTAAGATATGAATATCAGATCATGTAATTGTCGTTCGGGGCCGGTGTCTAGCTAAATAAATACGTATTTTATGTAAATCATATGCACTCCTTGTCTATCAGACTTAGAACTTATTCATGGTTTATTTTTATCGCTTTATACGGAAAAGCGAACAAATCTATTTGAGTCTAAATTCATATATTTGAGTTGTTGAATTACTTGATTGCTGCATATTTTGCCCGTTCTTTTAGTTCATCCGGTCATCCAATGGCTTATACCATAATAAATATGTATTTACGACGTTGTGTTGTAGTTGTTACTTCTATGAGAAGGGCGAGTGCTAAGGGAAATATAATTTACGAATTAGACAGAAATTAATTTCCGTTGATGTGATTGCTTCTCATAGAGGGCGCAATGTATATATTGGCGTAGAGGTAGCCAATTAAATCATTCAGCCTTGGAGAGCAGACTAGGTTAGACGTTATTAAATTGAGTTATTTTATAGAAAACCTATTGCAGCAACTCAAAAATGTGGATTTGAAAAGATCTCAGGATATTGATGTTGTCCTGTTGTGTTGGTTTTCATTGATCATTGAAACGTTTGTACGTTTGATAGTCACAGATCAAGTCCGAGATCTTATCCTGAGATATACTAGAAATAACAATGTTAATCAGATTCACGCTTCCTACAGGGTTTTTCGTGGACGGCCTTGTATCACTTTGATGGAGCTCTGTTAAAAGTGCGAATGTGATTAATGAAACTGATGAAATAGGGTGGGCATGTAATATCGTAGAAATGATGGCTTCAATGTTAGAGGATATGTTGATTTGACCTCAGTTTGAGTCAGGATTTCTTATAAATGAATATTCAGTCAGACTTCCAGTATCTAAAAGTTTTCTGTTCAGAAAGAACGGAAATTATATACATCATTAAGTACAAATATAATTTATGAAAAAATGAAATTGGAAGGCTTTCCCTAACCGAAGGATAGGTTAGCCGATTTTTGAAAACTGGGCTTATATCATTTTCAGCATTGATATGTGCCATAAAAAAAAAGAAAGATATACAAATTGGACAGGGAAAGTAGCATTCAATGACGACAGTCAACCGCAAAACATAAAAAGAAACACGCAAACAGACAAACGAGAAGGCAAAAGTAATAAAAAATGCAAACGACATCACAAACCCAAAAGGGTCGACAATAGGGCTGGTGCCTTGGAACGGTCAGTGGCCAAAATTCTCATTTCAAATAAACGGGACAGTGTAAATAAAGAAATCCCCGCCATGAAATATTCTCTAACCAACAAGGCAGCATTGAAAGGTAATATAGATAAAACACCTAGATGCTCGTGTGTATATAAATACAACAAAAAAGCCTAGAAAGCCACAATGAAGGTACTCGATGACTTGGCAGAAGCCAGAGCAACAAGAGAATAAACTATTGAGGGCACAACAAGACCGCGGACAAACATCAAACGCCACCGTCTTAATGGGCTTTAGGTAGGCGTCATCATAGGGTCTACAACCTGTCCGGTCATCGTACAATTAAAGAGGAAAGCGTAGTGGCGAACTGTAAAAGGGTCCACCACCAAACATATTGCAAAATGATAGGGTCATAACCTCTTTTGATAAACCTTTTAACAAGTTTAACAGAGATAGTATTAAAATGATCATGACCAAGAATCTTACGAAGTTTGTAAATCATATCACCATATAAGTCAGGTTGTGATAGTCCTTGTCGCAGAAACTTCTTTTATATTTGGAAGCAGGGTTACGATAATAAAATTGTGCAAAGGTTTTACGAAGATTATGGTAACGGTAACCCTGATGGTGTAGCTATTTAGCTACACAGATTACGAATATTAAAGTCATCAACTCGAGTACAAGCTCTTGAAAAACGAATAAGTTGATACACATATACCCCATAAGAAGTTGCTCGGGGAACATCCCCGTCTAAGTGGGGATATTTAAAAATGTCAAAATTAAAATCATCTCTCTTGTCATATATTTTGCTAATAATTTCACCATTTTCAATAGAGAGATCTAAATCAAGAAACGAAGCGTTATTATCAGAAATATTAGCCTTGTTAAGCTGAAGTGCTTTAGGATAAATAGTATTAACCATAATTGGAAAGAAAGGGTTGTCAATATTCAAAATGTCATCCAGATACCGAGAGGTGTCATTAAAGGCTTCAATAACATCTGCCTGGGTATCTGGTGAAAGACTCAACATGAAATAGCAATATAAAAACAAATCTGAGACAAGTGGTGCACAGTTCGTACCCATAGGGATACCAACAATTTGTTTATAAACGGTGGTTCAATACCTGACGAAAATATTATCAAATAGGAAAATGAATGCTTCACAAACGTCATGGCAAGTACACATAGTGTAATTATCTAAACTGCCGTTAGTAAAAACACTTTAATATTATTACAGGCCAAAAATGTAGTATTTTACCAAGCGAATGTTTTTTGAATGAGCGCAATAAGCTTGTCTTTGATAATGTGATAGGGTAAGGTAGTATATAGTGTAGAGAAGTCATAAGAGATTATTGATGAAACTTGACGTTTATTGAAAATGTTATCAAGGACATATCCTGAAAGTCTTTTTATAGACCAAAATAAAGTTTTATCACAATATCGTTTAACGTGATCTTTTACGGCAGTAAGACAAGAAGTTAAATGTTTGGAGATGTTTGTTGTGGTGCGGGCACTAGAATTCGAAATAAAGCGAGCCTTATACGGATTTTTATGTAATTTAGGAATCAAGTACAAGTCCAGACTCTATTGTGCCCATCGCGTCAGGTATACCTTGACGTGTTCGTTGGCGGACGGACTATAAACCTTAGAATTACACACACACACAGGAATCAAGTACACAGTAGGCAGTTTATTTTGCTTATCGTCCACACCAGCCTTGAAAGTAGTGCACCGAGTGATATGTGCGGAAACAATATCATCCTCAGTAGAATTTACTGGAGTATACGAATTGGTGCTGCCAAATTCCAGAGATAAAACATTGACGTAATGTAGGCGTCAAACAATAATTATATTATTAGCTGCTTTGTCTGCAGGAACTAAAACAATTTTTTTATGAAATTCCTGAATTCTCGATTTTAAATTACGAAAGGAAAACCTAGGTCTCGGAGGAAATAAAGCAGGGTTAGCATTATAAAAGTTAATACGTGTATCTATAATTTTAAGAATTGACCTTTTCCGAGTAGAAAGCGAGTTTGGGTCCGCATGTTCTCTACGACACCATTTTATACTAAAATATTCAATGGAGTGGGCGATCTGAGCACGACAGGCATTAACATCAATAGTTGAAGGTAATCTATATTTAGGACCTTTCGAAAACAATTGCCGAATACGTTTATCAACAATATCAAAATTACCAGTGATGACATGACCTGCTGGAGCATAGCAAAATGTTGATGTGTTGCATTCGCATTCCTTAAGAGTGTTATGTACAATATCAAGGTCAGAAACTATTTTGTTGTAATTGAAAATAATATTTCTAATAGGCTTTTTATATTTATAACAAATTACAGGACTTTCGGAATTTTTGAAATATTTTGGGATAGAATCAACTACATGAGTATCTCGAAAAATACTAGGCATGTCCATGAAATCAATACCTTTGTTAATATACAGTTTTAGAAAATGCCTGACGTGATCAGACTCCTTGTCAATATGGGGTCGGAGAACATGTTGCATGTAGCTTTGAACTAGGGAAGCAGTGTTATACAAGGGAGCTGTACGAATGAAAATCGTGTCTGCTTCTTCGTCGATCACATTTAGTGAAGCAATGGACAAAGAGGTAAGCCATGAAAGCATAGAGTGCTTTCCAGACTGTTTAAAAATAGTATGTAAATCAGCGACAGAAATAATTACACGCGATTTACGTTTGATGTTACCATTACGCATAATACCATGAGTCCTAGATTTACGCTTTCGAATAGAATATATAGAAAAAATGTCAATATTAGGATCTTTTGAAACATGTCCTTCTTGATAAGAGTGGATATGGTGTCTGTAAGTTTTTCATCCACTTAAGTTCCCCAATATGTCTGGCTTTTATTTTATAGCTGTTAGTAGCATCATTATCAAACAATATATATTCAACCGGTTAAACAGTTACGGTACTCAAATTATGACCTGGCTGACTGTCACAAAATGTCACGGGTAGAGCGTACTGGTCGTACATAGCTCTTGTAAGTTATCGGTTACACCCAAATCTATTGTTCGAGTTGAAACAATTTCACAATATTCATGATCTATTCATGTAACGTAAAATCGTGCACATTTTAAGTGGCCACCAGAGAGGCCGTGTCATAAGTTTAGTTTTGTGCTAATGCATGTAAACGTATAGGTATATCTTCCGTAAACGGCAAAATTGTATAAGGGGCCTCTCGTGTAGATACAATACTGCAGATTTAGCCACGTTTGTCACGGACTGAACGGGGGAAATAATGATTTGGGCGTAATGTTTGCTATAAAACCCATTGTCTTCTAGCTCTCGCCGGGATGATCGATAGTACTTTGTTGGAACAGAGATTGGACGGCAAAATTCATAGGCAACATGTGGTTAGTAGTTTTATTAAACTTTTATCGTACATTTGTATTCAGTGGGCGGCGCCATCTTGTTTGGCGGTTACGACATCCGGTTAGCATTACTCAAACATAACTTTAGACTAGCATATGATTTTGAAGTTACTTTATTAGATGTAATTATTGTAATTGATCATTAATTGTAAAACAATATTAATTTGATAACAGTGGATAATAGGTGCATTAGTTAACGTTGGCGTATAACTCAGTGATTGTAATACACGATTGTTAACATTAGTTAACAATGAGATGAGTGACAAGAAAAAATGTTCGACGCGTATGCATAGCGTTGTATAATGTGGTCATTAGTTGACATGCGTGCATGCATAACTCAGTGAGTGTAATATAGGAGTAATTTGATCATGTTTATATTACATGTATTAGGGGCATTGATTAACAGCGACGTACATAGCGTATAAATGGCGTTGTAGAATATGTATACATTGCTACTCATCATTAGTACAGCTTACATATATTGATTGAATAATGATTTGTTTGGGTAATGATAATTATGCAAGATTGTTATGTTTGTCAACCGACATCTAAAACGTATGTATAATTACAGCCTAAGCCATCCAGGATATAAGCCATCCAGGGTTGGAGTAAGCCATCTAGGTTTGGATATCCAGGAGTGGAGCTAAGCTTCCACGATTAACGTTTACGAGCGGTGGAGACGGTCCCCGTACCTGCGTCAGCATGGCCAGGTTTTACTAACGACAAACCCCGGGACACAAGGTGGGCCCGTTACCAGTCCTCACTGGAGGAATATCACTCACAATCTCAGTGGAGGTTAACTATCATTGCATCGCGTCATCAACCCTTACAGAAGGCATTTGATGACAATCATCCATTGAATTCGCGCATCATCATCTTCATGAGCTCTCGCGCATCACAGTTATCGCGCTAGATCAACATTGTTATAGCTTTAACAACACTTTAGTGTCTTAGACATTCAGTATTTATAGCAATACTAAGAACGTCTTAAACGTTCATGAGAACATTCTTTTCATAGTTCATTTGTGTATTCGCTTGTTTTTTTAGATAATTGTATATATATTAAACATATTTTAAAAGTTGCATTAAACTTATGTAAATGCACTCACCGTCATTGATTCTTTCCTGAGTTAGCCCAACCACTAAGGTCATCCTGTGACACTGACGAAAGTATTTTTTTAACTTTTTAGGATTACTTGCTTTCTGTTTGTGTTCTCGAAATCGAACTTTTAAGGATCGAACTTTTGTCCAACATATTGTATACCGCAAGTCGAATAAAAATGTGGCATGCAAAGGGATATGGATTCCGTGTATGATTTAAGAATATCTCCCGTGGATGCAGTCATGGGCAGTTATTACGTAAAGTACAGGTTGTATGAAGATTATTTTAGTGATTTAGGCACTGATTAGTATGAATTAATTTGGTGATGTTTTGTGTCGTAATGCCGTCTGCCGGTCATCCAATGGCTTATACCAAGAAATAATAAATATTTATTTATTACGTAGTGTTGTAGTTGTTACTTCTATGAGAAGGGTGAGTGTTAAGGGAATAGACATATTCCCCAATGTTGACCGGTAGAACTAGGATGGCAACACGTCACTCCGTCCTTTTGTTTCGGCTTTGGTCTGTAACTTACGTCTGCATTAAGGAATATTGTTGTGTATGCAATTGTGTCCGTGTACTATGTAGTTTAAATGGGACGTAATATCAATAATACGTCTATTAAATGAGTGATTTACTCATTGCTCCCTCATACCCAGATGTTTGTTGCACTACTTTGAAATTGTACATGCGGTGTATGTAGTAATTTCGTCTAGTATATATGTTTGTCAAACAGATACAGCTACAGCTATACTCATCAATATTAACTAGTGTTCGACATAATTTCAGCAAAAACAAGGAGACATGATATTACCCGCACGCCCCATCCGTCCCTCTCATTCCATTGCCCCACACCTCTCCAACTCATCCAGTAAAATAAATGTAATTTATTAACGCGAGGACACCGAGGCCAGGATGGGAACCAACAACTCGCATATTATTTAAGTAATCGAGCTATAGACATATGAACATCGCCATCGTACCATCATATCATCGTGCATTGAATTGTTAACTTGTTCACAAGTCGATGCGCGATGTTGCGATAGAAAATAGTACCATCGCTTAATTGCCTTTGTTCCATCGCGCATCGACGTTTTAACTTTATTTGTAAATTGTTCCAAGTCGATGGCGATGGTACGATGGTACGATGGCGATAACGCGATGGACCCTCGTACCAACGGACATCGTACAATTGCCATCGTACCATCTCGCATCGACTAGCATCGATGACCCTAACGGAGCATTACGCATTGTGATATTTTGTGTTTTTGGCACATCGTCACATGTGTTACAAACGAATATCTGGTGCTAATAACCAACTGGCATCTACTATTTGTCCACTGACCTGAAGTTTGAGGATGCTAGCCCCATATAAGGCATAACAATTTAAATCCATACTACCATGATTACATTAACACATTTCAAATTAATTATACAAAATATAATACCGAATTAATCTGATTAATTGTTACCTATAATTCTACAGGAGTTACTCTGAAACAATGTATATGAAAGGTACTTTGTAGATAGCCTAACTTGATTATAAAATGCATTGTATGCGTGTGAAGTAGGCTCTGCGTTATGCAATTTGCGTTCAGCATTCGGAACCAGTTCTGTGATCAAAATTCGAAACCAGTTATGCGTACAGCATTCTGACCCAGTTCCGCTTTTAACATTCGAAGTCAGTTCTGCGCTCAACATTCGAATCCAGTTCGCCATTGAACATTCGGACCCAGTTTAGCATTTTAATAAACACTCAATTTCCATTTGTTTTTGTTGTTTTACATGCAATCTGCTACATGTACTCGCGTATATATTTATTTTTTATGAGACTTTTAACATATATTTGTATACTTTGCTTTCATTTTGTTGTTATCATGCCTGTTGCCTGTTTCCTGCCATCTTAGGCTTATGCATCTCATGCCTGTTGTCTGCCATCGCTCATGCTGTCAGCGTCCGAAGCATGCCACAATCGTTTTTTTGCATCTCATGCATCTCTTAGGCCTATGTTACTTGTGATTATTGCCTGCCATCGTGGGTTAATGCATAGTATACCCGTTGCCTACCATCGTAGGCTCATGCTGTCAACGTCAACGTCAACGTCAGAAGCCTGACACCGTAGGATTAAGCATATCATGCCTGTTGCCTGCCATTCATCGTAGGCCCATGCATCTCATGAGTATTACCTGCCGTCGTAGGCTGATGCATCTTACGCCCGTTGCTTGCCATCGTAGGCTAATGCTGTAAACCTCGGGAGACTGCCATCGTAGGCTTATGCATATCGTGCCCGTTGTCTGCCATTATAGGCTGATGTACATCATGCCCCTTGTCTGCCATCTTAGGCTGATGCATCTTGCCCGTTGCCTGCCGCAGTAGACTCATGCTTTCAATGTCTGAAGACTGTCATCACAGGTCCTAGGTATCGGAGAGAGTACAGATGCGTATGTTGTGTATGGGTATCTATGATTTTAAGAAATGAATGGTCCACATGTTCTAGCAAACGAATTAGTGTTCCGGAGAGCCAACATTAAAACATAGACACAATAAGCGCGCCAAACAAAATTATCAAGTTATCAGGAACTATCACAAACTGGTTACACACTTTTTTGATTCCAGAAAACATATATTCTTATCTATGAATAAAGATTTAAATTGTTTTCCAAGCAGAAGTTCGGGTCCACTTCATACTTAAATCCTTAAATCCTTAATGGATTAAGCGGTCAAGATATGAATTCAAATCTACAATTGAAGGCAATCTGGCATTTAGAAAACGTATGTCAATACGTTTATCTATACTATTTAAATGTCCAGTGATGATATGATCATCTGTATCATAGCAACAATTGCCAATTTGTCTTTGTATAACAATTTGTGTTTTGTATACGAATACGAATTAAAATAGTACAAGTAATAGATAGAGTCTGGTCTCAGCGAGTTGGCTTATTTAAACACCGAGATAGGCGTAGCCCATCGAGGTGTTTAAATACCCAACGAGCCGAGACAGACTCAATCTTTTTTGTAGCATGGTGTACTTAGTAACACTGTGACGTCGTAATGACCGTACTCTAAATTCCAATACCCTAAATTAAACGATTTAATGCTCTGCATTCCTCACAGGAAATGTCACCGACCATGCTACAACTAGTAAATAATAAAATAATAAAATAAATTAAATAGTTTGATATAGAATAAATAACACGACTGCCCTAAAGAATTGTGGTGTGTCAAGTAAAACGATACCCTTATTAAGACCATTAATACCAGTGTGGATACTCTTTGTCAATATGAGGTCGCAGAGAAAGATACATTGCTTTCTAGACGGTTTAACAAATAGTTCGTTACTACTAGCGATCGATATAGTTATACGTAATATACGTTTGCTGTTACCCTTACGTCCATTTAGATGTGGTTGTTCCCCAAGCAACTTCTTATGGGGTATATGTGTATCAACTTAATCGTTTTTTCTAGAGCTTGTACTCGAGTTGAAGACTTTAATACGCGTAATCTTTCTATAACTAAACAGCAACTCCATCAGGGCTACCGTAACCATAAACCTCGTAAAACCTTTGCAACATTTTATTATCGTAAACCTGATCTTCTTTCCAAATATAAAAGTACTATAAGGACTATGTTGCGATAAAGGCAATCACAACCTGACTTCTATGGTTTTTTACAAACTTCGTAAGATCATTGGTCATAATCACTGTAATACTATCTTTGTTAAACTTGTTAAAATGTTCATCAAAAATGTTATGACCCTATCATTTTGCAACTCACTGCATGCTTGGTGGTGGACCCATTTACAGTTCGCCACTTTGTTTTTCTTTTTAATTGTGCGATGACCGGACAGGCTGTTGACCCTATGATGACGTCTACCTAAAGCCCAAAAGGACTGTGACGTTTAATGTTTGTCTGCAATCTTATATTGTGGTGTCCTCAATGATTTATTCTCTTGTTGCTTTGGCTTCTGCCTAGTCAGTCTTTTTGGCTTTTTATGATATTGCTTTTTGTTTTTAGATATGAACGAGCATCTTTGTGTTTTACATATGTTACCTATTAATGCTGCCTTGTTGGTTAGATAATTGTTATTGCGGGGATTTCTTTATTTACACAGTCCCGTGTTGTTGAGATGAAAGTAGGGTAAGTGTGAGGTTTGGTGCACCCAAGAACTTGGTTTAGACATCAAGCGGCCACTGGCCGTTCCAAGGTGGTAGCCCTATTATCGACCCTTTTTGTATTTGTGACGTTATTTTTTCTTTGTTAACATTGCCATTCATGTGTGTCCCTTAGCGTGTTTGTTGGTTTACTATGTTCTGCGAACGCTGAATTATCTGTTTGACTTTTATACTTATTTTTACATCCATTTTAACTCAGCAACATTTCTAGTCTGTGAAAGCTTTTAGTGGTATCATTAAACAACAATTACAGCAAAGTAAAGCAAAACGGTCACTGGCCCATATTCTAAGGTCGATAACTGTTTGTGTACAGTAAATACGGAGATCACCACGTATAAAAAAGGTAGAATGCTATATCAATACTCGCATGTTTTGGATTTTAAATTGTTCTCACACTGTCTGACGTCCATTGAACTGTTTGTTTTGCAACTGCATGCAGTGTTGTTAATACTCGTTTGAAATATTTCGACGATTTAAATATTTCTACATCATTTTCGGTTGAATAAATTAATCGGAATAAATCAAATTGTCATAATCAAAATCTCAAAGAATAATGTCCACCGCCATATGCATGCCATCTTCGGGATGGTTAAAATTATGTAATATTGATTTTATGAATACTGAATTCTGCTCAACCCGGGGCTAGAGGGCGTGAGTGGTAGCTATCATATTTCACTACCGTTCATGAACAGTCTCAATCAAACCGAGACTGTAATATTTCGTATGTGTCGTGTTCGGCCGTTTTCAAAGGTCCACTCTCATTTTATTTTTTTTAGCATATCTTTTTCATTTCGTTATTAAAAACCTATATTAAGTGCAATTGTGTTTCACCAAATGCTGAAAGCAATGCACTAGCTAATTGCAATTAAAAGCAGAGTTGAGAAAATTGCCTAACTTAACAAGTTTTTTTTTTTTTCAAATTATACACAATACTATTAAATATGTGTATCATCATTTGTATGTACTAGCTATATCAAACGAACGCGTTTCGAATGGACGCTTAAGGGTTCCATATTATCCATTATAAATGATATCATCAGCAATGCGGTTATGTATTATCTTTATAACCAGTTTTATATCCACGAGTGTATACACTCTCAATCAGAGTATCGGAAATTAATAATACATTCGTGCGTTTGTAATATCATTATTACCATACCTAGTATATCATCTTATATATTGCCATTAGTTTGTGTTGTATTCACCATCTAAGTAGAATATAGAGTCTTGTCTCATTTAAACACCGAGATGGGCATAGCCCATCGAGGTGTTTAAATATCCAACGAGGTGAATAGCCCATCGAGGTGTTTAAATAACCAACGAGCTGAGACAGACTCTATCTGTTTTGTAGCATGGTGTACTTGGTAACACTGTGACGTCAATGTGACGTCCGTACTCTAAATTCCTGTATTTGGTACTTGTGTTACGGTATAGCCACGCCCCCTTAGTTATCCTTAGTGCAATTTGTAAATTTGTGATGGATATTTACTATTCAAAGGATTACAGCTCAATTTTAGCTGCAATGGTCTTAAGCTTTTCATTATTAGTTCAACCTGAGTGATATTTCGTCGTGTTTATCTACATGCTTTCTTCGGATATTTATGTCTGTTCAGTCCAGTTTAAATGAGTATCATGCAACTCCGTCGTCTTTTCAAAGTATGATCTGCTGTGTTTGTTAAATGTAGATATTAAAGTCGAACATGAATTGAATCATTCAAGGACCGCAGTCAGTCAAAACAAAAGGAAAGATTGGTACAAACAACAATTACGACGGTAAAAGAAAGTCAATGTATGTGTCATCACAAACACAAAATGTTTGAGGTTCTAGGGTGCACTTAATCTCACGCCTACCCCATTAGCATCCGAAAAAAACGGGACGGTGTAAATGATAAACCTCTGCCCAGCTATATCCTCTTACAAACTAGACAGCATTCAGTTAAATTAACAAAGTACGTTAAATCGGTTTATTTCCTTATCTGTTTTAAAAAACTACATCTTTCCTTATAATAATATATAAATCAATGTTTCAAATTTTATTTGAAAATAATATATACTGGGCACTGAACATTTGCAATTGAGATGTCAACGTCCGCTCAGCATCCTTAGCGGCCCGCTGTGTCTTATTTGTGTTGGTTGATAACGTTGACGTATTCGCGTAAAGTCTGCTGATTTACTATGATACATAATAGAAAGTGTGCCGATTTTGGATGCTAAAAAAGAACTGACAAACGTCGTTTTTTCTACTGAAATGTGTTACAATTTATAGTAAGTTCTATATTAATAAGTAATGTAAGTAGAACACAAAGATGATCATTTATAATACATATTAACAAGAAAAAGCAAAGCACCCAATGACTTGGCAGAAAGCAGAGCATCAAGAGAATAACCCACGAAGGGCACAACAAAACAAGACACAAGACAATATCAGAAATTACCGTATTTTCAGCATTTACATAGACGTTCGCAATCGGTCCGTCATCGAACAATCAGATATTTTAATTTTTTATACTAGTACTCAATGTAATCTGTAAAGCCAAACATGTCAACATATCCGACTTTATTCACTACCGTTGTGAATGTCTTCCAGTTACTTTCCCATTTTAGATCATGACCTCCAGTGATGTATTTTCAGTACATTTCTTGTGGATACTGTTCATGGAAAAAGTGTAAATAAAATTACTAAAAGTACAGAAAGGCGGGTGAAAAAGATTTTCAACAACGGTGAGTATGTTGTTCCTACACTTTTTATTTTTCGAAGAGGAACACAAATATCGGTGGATGCTTTATTTGAATGAAACTTGTTCAATGACCATAAATCATCAGATAGGGAAATGTACAACAACAATAACCTGATGTAGCTATTTGTGTTTATTATATGTTTAGAGTGATTCTCTGATAAATGTCAATATCAATAACATATTGTTGCGTAACAAAGAAAAAGAAAAACACAATGGCCATCACTCTCAATCCAGGTGAAAGATGTCGGTGAACCATGTTACATGCTATGAATGACTACGCATTATTGATTAAGTGATACGACGCTCTGCCGAGTATCCTATCTGTTTATCCAACTAGTTGATTACAGTGAATAACACACAGTCACGAATGTATGATTATATGTATCGCATAACACACAGTTACATGTAGTTTCGCTTTAATGTTGTATATTTTCCGTGTATACTTTAATGATGTTGTATACGGCGGCAATTTGTAAGAGAACTCATGACGTCGTCTTTGTTGTTTACATGAAGTCAACTACCTCGCGAGGCTGTAACACATTTGCACAACAAATAATGCGACACATTAAACAAAATTTAACGTTAATAACATATATTTTATAAAGACAGCTTTCAAATAATGAAACATATTTAAGGTGTCAGTATCCTATGATATACCATGCAGACAACTGGGGCGAAATATGTTACTGTACACAAACTTTATTGCCTTTTTTACTCTGCTTTATTCTCTCCCAGAAGCCATGTGATGTGATAAACTCAAACTTACGTAACAGTTATGGTTCATGTGCTCTGCACTTCCTGTCAAGGTTTATTTCAGTCACATGTTTATATTTCAAGTTATGCGCTCCAGTCAAGACTTATAGGTACACATTACAAACGACAATGACTCTAAGTTGTTTCGTATTCATTATATTATGTGTGTGAAGTTTCATTAACGTCCCATTAATAGTTTTAACGTACAAACAGATAGATGTATAAGTATATATCTTTGATATTACAACACTTAACAAGATCTGTTGTAATCGTTGTTGATTCATTGTACGACACGTAACGATATATTTACTTCTTATTATGTCTGTGTTTTAAATATCCTTTTAATTGCACTTTTAAACTTTAAATTAAACTGTAACACTTGTAACTATTTACCCATATCACTGTTCATTTATATATCTAATGAACGAGATGTACGGTACGATATGGACAGTGTAAACATTGTTCACATTTCACCCCATTAGTGCAATAAGGTAGCAAG
Source organism: Cyrtodaria siliqua (assembly GCA_037043455.1). Taxonomy (NCBI): domain Eukaryota; kingdom Metazoa; phylum Mollusca; class Bivalvia; order Adapedonta; family Hiatellidae; genus Cyrtodaria; species Cyrtodaria siliqua. Next base: position 132,541 of record JAWPHD010005768.1, on the reverse strand, counting down.
TGGCATGGTTATACTGTTGAGAACAATGTGTTTAAAGGTTATGGACCTTTGATAATAATCAGTAGTTTTAGTTTCAAAACTTGGAAAGTTAACAGGAAATACTTATTTGTAGATGGTAGTTACATTATTATTTTATGAACACATTTTTGATTAGACATTTGAGAAAATTAGACGTTTCTCTGCACGTGGTACCGTATTGCATACACGTACTTCTGAGAAAATGTTAATGTCTGTGCAATAAGGGTACATAAACCTTCTTATACAACTCAGTAGCCTACATTGTGCATCTCATGCATAGTATATAAGGTACCATATCTTTTTGCACACACAATTTGAGGAAATGTTATTTGTTGTGCCTGTTAAAACCCATACATTTGTAAAGGCTATAATCTAAAGACGAGCTATGTATCAGAAAACGTATTATATTATCTTGGTTTGCAAGGTAATTGGACACTAGAAACAGGATAGCGGATATTTATTGCAAAACGACAATACGTTTTAAAAACTACATAATAATAACAGTGCGTACATTCTAAATTCATTTGAGACAATTTCTATACTTTCCAGAACACCGTGTGTCATTTTCTTCATTCTTCTTATACAGTGTCTGTATTATTTACTGGAGATTCAATAGGCCGGCATTTGTTTTTACTTGCATCAACATTTTGAGCAATTGCGTGGTTAACAGCTCGAGTATGAAACTTTTTACCAGTAAATGAAGTACACTCTTTAGAATTGTTTTTCTTTTTTAAAATGTCTCTCTTCTTTGTGCCACTTGACTGTTTAGATTGAAGTATTTCGTATCAAGCACATGCGTGTGGAGTTTTACGGCTTTCCATTCTTCTTTGGACTAGGTGCTCCACAGTTTGCATTAGCTTCTGATAATAGATCAGACGTGTGTGACACTTGTTTGTATTCTTTTGAATTGCTAGGACTTACTTTCCCTGTTGCTTCATTATGTTCATCTCCACGAATAGCAACATAATATTTTAAATGTATAATGGTATTTATATTTTCCACAACTGGATTAGATAGAGAACGTGAAAACAGTGTTACTTTACTTATATTTTGCAACTGCTAACGGTAGGCAGTCAAACATATTAACATTTAAACTGCCACCCAGAATACACTGCTCAACATCATTTAAGAATTGTTCTAAATCGTATGGATTCTGATCTGGCTTTTTTGGGGCCTAGACGCGAAATGTACTGGTATATTTTGGCACTCATAAGATCGCAAACACTTGTTCTCATAGATGAAACACCATACATAACACAAGACCAGTATTCGAGAGGTTTATGGTTCAATTTAGTATAGTAAGTGAAGTCGCTAAGTACATGTAATATAAATATGATGCTTACATGTAACATGACGTACACACTGTGGTAGGGTAAAGTTGTGTAACGATAAGCACGGTCGACAGGTAAACGAGAAGTCAATGGTTCAATGCCCGGCTATGGCGAGGTCAATTTTTGAACGTCCCAATTTTCAAAGTATTGTTTCACCGCAATTGGGTTTACGCCACACATATTCACATTCTTTAATAATTATGTATTTGTGCCTAAAATTGAACAAAATGTTTACAAATCGTTTGAATGTCGTAATTGTGCTAAAAAAGCAACGTTGACTCGCTATGATATATAAAAAAACATCCCACAAAGTAAATCTATTTTCAGAACACTGCCAATCTGTGAGCACTCGCAAAGCATTGTGGGTAACACAATGGCTCTTCAAGGACAGGCTGCAAAAACAGTCTTATATTTAAAAAAACACATTGAAGCAGAATGTTGTCAGCGGAAAAAAAAACTATAAGTAAACTTGTAAGATATAAAAACATGTCCGGAAAAGAGAGAGCATTTAAAAACAATGTATTGTATACTAAATTATCCTGTTCTCCAGGTACCTATAATATCGAGGCAATTTTTAGTTTGCGTAGTTTTCCTAGACTATGAAGTGTATTGACAGACGATCAGCCGGTGTTTACAATCAAAGGTTGATTACTATTTGACGAGCTAAATATGAAATAAAATTCAGAATAAAGCTAAGTTATTATTTATGCAAGTCATCCATACCTATTTTATTAATTGCTCACTAAGTCAACTGTTTAACGTCTGTTTAACATGTTATAACTCGAGTTGTAAACGTCCTAATTGCAGAATATCTGTGTCAACTGAAAGTGTATCATGTTTTTAAAAATAGAACCATCAGTTCTCGCTGAAGAGCCCTACGAGAAAAAAGTCTTTGGAAGTCAATTTGGGTCATATAAGTTGCCTAAAATTAGTTAAAATGTCAAATAAAAAAGAATATATATTGTTTAAAAACATCACTGAATGTAACAAATAAACCATGGAATCTAGGTTAGGTCTTCATTTTTAGCTCTACCGGCCAAGGGCCAGAAGAGCTTATGGGTCCATCGTCCGTCTTCCGTCGTTAACTTTGTCTCGTTAGGACGATAGGGCCTTCATTGTTCATCTGATCATTATTAAACTTTACCAGGTTGTTATATCAACGAAAGCTCGGACAAGTTGTTTAGTTATATATTTGAAAATACTATATTTGCCTCGTTAAGATGATAGGGCCTTTATGTTCCATTTTATCTTTACCAAACTTTTAAAGATTGTTAATATCAATGAAAGCTCGGACAGGTGCGAAAACCAGCCACATATGACCAGTAACAGCGGAGTTATGACCCTTGATTTAGTTTATAAATGCTATATTTTGCTTTGTTAATACGATAGGGCCTTCATTTTTCATCCGATCTTTATTAAACTTTACCAAATTATTGATATCAATACAAACTCGGTCACCTTCGACAACCAGCCGGATCGGACAGGAAACAGCGGAGTAAATAGCCCTTGATTTAGTTAAACATTCTATATTTTGCCTCGTAAGAAAAATGCTATATTTTGCCTCGTTAAGACGATAGGGGCATTCATTTTTTCATTTTATCTTTTCCAAACTTTAAAAGGTTGTTAATATCAATGAAAGCTCGGACACGTTTGAAAACCAGCCAGATCGGACCAGTAACAGCGGAGTTATGGCCCTTGATTTCGTTAAAAATGCTATATGTTGCCTCGTTAATACGATAGGGCCTTCATTTTTCATCTGATCTTTACCACACTTTAACATATTTCTTTACCTTTTTTTTTTTTTTTTTTTTTTTTTTAACCTCTACTTGCCAAGTTCGAAAATCACTCAGATCGGACCAGTAACTTCGGATCGGACAAGTAACTTCGGAGTTATGGCTCTTGATTTAGTTAAAAATGCTATATTTTACATCTTTAAGAGGATTGGGCCTTCATTTTTCATCCGACCTTTACCATTATTTACTAGATTGTTAATATCAATGAAAGCTCAGGCAAGTTCGAAAACCAGCCAGATCGGACAAGTAACAACGGAGTTATAGGCCTTGATTTAATTAAAAATGCTATATATTGCCTCGTTAAGAAAAATGCTATATTTTGCCTAATAGAGACGATAGGGCTTTCATTTGTCATCCGACCTTTACCAAACTTTACTAGATTGTTAATAATGAAAGCTCAGGCAAGTACGAAAGCCAGTCAGATCTGACCAGTAACAGCGGAGTTATAGCCCTGGATTTAGTTAAAAATATTAAATTTTGCCTCGTTAAGAAAAATGCTATATTTTGCTTCGTTAAGACGAAAGTGCCTTCATTTTTCATCCGATCTTTACCAAACTTTATCAGATTGTTAATGTTAGTGAAATATCAGAAAAGTTTGAAACCAGCCAGATCTGACCACTAACTGCGGAGTTATGGCCGTTGATTTCGTAAAAAATGCTATATTTTGCCGCAATACAATAGGGCCTTCATCTTTCATCTGATCTTTACGAAATTTCACCAGACTGTTAATATCAATAGAAGCTGGGAGGATTCCGAAGATCAGCTTGTTCGGACCTCAAACAGCGGAGTTATGGCCGTTGATTAGTTAAAAATGCCATATTTTGCCTAGTTAAGACGATATGGCCTTCATTTTTGGTTTTATCCTTACCAAGCTTTACAAGGTTGTTAATATAAAGGAAAGTTCGGGCAAGGTTGAAAACCAGCCATATCGAACCGGTAACAGCGGAGTTAACTAGCGGTAGCTAGCATATTTTACTACCTTTCATGAGCAGTCTCAATCAAACCGAGACTGCAATATTGTGTATGTGTCGTGTTCGGCCGTTTCCAAAGGTCCATTATGGCCCTTTATTTAGTTCAACATGATATATGTTGCCTCGTTAAGACGATATGGCGTTCATTTCTAGGTTTAGCTTTACCAAACATTACCTGATTGTTAATATAAAGGAAAGCTCGGACAAGTTTGAAAAACAGCCATATCGGACCATTAACAGCGGAGTTATGGCCCTTGATTTAGTTAAAAAATATACGTTTTGCCTTTTTAAGACGCTAGAGCCTTCATATACCATCGTTTCTTTACCAATCTTTATCAGATTGTCAATATCAATAACAGCTCTGATAAGGTCGAAAAACAGTCAGATCGGACAAGTAACAGCGGAGTTATGGCCCTTGATGTCGTTAAAAATGCTATATGTTGCCTCGTTAATACGATAGGGCCTTCATTTTCCATTTGATCTTTACCAAACTCTACCAGATATTTTAGTTATGGCCCTTGATTTAGTTAAAAGTGCTGAATTTTGCCCAACAGTTTCAAAAATTAATAAAATGCAGTCACTCGCTTTATTGATGTTATAATAACCATGTTAGCCAGTAGAGCGTCCTAATACCTTCTTGGGGCTCTTGTTTCGTATAACATGATATAACTAATGGTTTATAGACGAAACTTTAAATTGCTAAGTATTGCCTGGATTTAATATATATATATATATTTACATTTGTGTGAGGTACTTTTTGAGAATGAGGTATTTTGTCGTATAAATCATTTGATTCACCATCATGACCATGTACAGAAAACAGTTTCGTTTTGACACACAACAAAATCATGACAAGACAGTATATTTATATATGTGTCCCGTATAAAAAACACCTTAGTGGCAAAAATAGATTTGTGACGTCATAAGCCTCTTTTTCAAAACAACCTCGAGCACTGGAGTAATTTTTTTAACTAATCTAATTTTAACTGACACATTACATTTTGAATTTTTGAAACTGAAAAGATGCGGACTTCATTGGAAACTTTGCTGTTTTGATGCAACTGAATTGGATTAACACTAAAGGAAAATTGAGACAGGTAAGACGCTTGTTCGTGTTCATTTTGTATCGGCGATCACTTAGGCTATCCAGAACTGGTAACGCCAGGATATTCTACTGTAGATCAGCTTCGGGTAATTTCGACAGTTTTACTCACTACATTATTTGTGTCGAAAATTAATTAGCAAACCTTCATTTGAAGCCAAAGGGCTATTCCAGATTATATCCGTATCCCTCCACCACAGGCTTAACAAAAGAAGGACTTTTAAGCCCAAAACACCCAAAGATTTTTTTGTTTTTATAACCCCTCCGCCTCCACCCTGGAGACTGGAAATCTCTTCTCTACCCCACCCTCCCCATAGAGAATCGAATAAAACACTCTACTGGAAAACAAATCCTCCAGAATACTCATAAATACCTGCCCGCACTCACACCTATAAATCCCATCCTTATCCCAGTCCCCCCACCACCACCCCTTGAAAACCCTTCCTTGCTCAAGACCCCGCACCCCCCTCCCCCCTCCCATCCACCCACCACCACTTGGAAACAAATATTCCTTCCTTAGAGGTAGTGGTGCGCTGTATTACCGATATACCGGTATATTACGATACAAGTAATACATATTATAATCTGCTCCATATTTTCCGTAAAAGGCCGTGATCGAGGGGTAAAATCTCATTTTTTGTTGATATCGGCCACAAATGTTTATTTTTAGGTTACTTGTTTTAAGATCAGACTGGTTCAGGTTGTGCTGTTATGTTGTGTATTCATAGCATGTTACCAATCGCTATCCAGTAGAAACGCAATTTTCATACATCTCTTAAATAGTTTGTAATGCATGACAACGAAAACTAGTACGTCATCTTTCGGCAACGTCAACACAAAATGAAATGCCCGCCATTTTGGATTTTTTTGGAGCTAATGATTTGGGAGATTGTGACAGTTTTCGATGATGATATTTCAGTTCCCCTTTAAGTTTCGGGATTTTGAGCTGTACCGACTTTATTAAGAGCCTTTCTGCGAGAAAAATGTATATCCGCCCATGTACAATTTCGAAGCGAGGGACGATACCTCTAAGAGATGCTATTTTTAGAATGATTCGCAACATCTCGTACACTGCTTCGCAGCATTACTCGAATGTAATACGCAGGTTTCAATATTGGATACGTCAACGCGCCTTCGATTCTCGCCAAAACCGCCAAAACAAATTTGCATTGAAAATCAAAAGTATCATCCAAATGTTGCAATGCTATTGCAATGCTATTCAGCCAATTGCTCCATCAATAGTTTATTTACTTGAAAGCATTGATAAAATCTTCATCTACATTGTAAAAAACAATACTCAACGCAAATTATACATAAATACGTGTGGCAAGCGGCTATATTGTTTACATAGCAACACATTTTTTTCAACAGAATGTCAAGATTTTGAACATAACGAAGAGCCGAGGCGAAACCCCGAAGAATGACGGGATTGGCCGAGCGTTCACGATTGTTTAAGAATACGTTAAAATGTCCTCACAAAATCTACAGGCGCGTATTCGATGGAGCGGTTAGTATTGGGCACCCTCTCACATGTTGAAAGTGTACGTAACAATCGGAACTGTTCAATGTGGGAGTTGGGGGTGGGGGTAATGGGTGGGGAGGGGTGCATCTGAGTTGAGATTTCAAAAGATGCGCCTATTCCCTTCCCACCCTCAACCCAAACTAAAATTATGAAAGTTTGTTTTGAAAGCTCTTGCAAGCATACATTTTCAGAAACTATATTTATTGCTGTGTTTTTTACTAGACTTGTCCAGTGTCTTATTGTCATCCGCGACTGCACTCAGCACTGTCATATGTAGAGGAGAGAATCATGGCTCTTATTGTGGTATGTACCTACCATAGATGGTACTGTATAGGTACTGTATACACTATAGAACTACACTTCTCGCAGCATATGTAGCTGACCCATGCTGGTATCATGAATCAACCGCGGAATATAGCACCCACACATCAAAGAGTTTAAGGGGATCTTACTTGTAGTTGTTTAAATATAGACCATTTGTTGGTTGAAATATAAGATGAATTTTCTATCAGACAGCAACACTGTCGTAATACTTATTCAATGATTCTGATAGTATCGAAGGAAAGAAAAGAAGACCATTTTGCTTTTACTTTATATTTTTAAAAAAGTATTTACATGCTGTTTTATGTATGTTAGTTTGAATGGCGTTTATTGTCACTATAGCACATTTTAGGCCATATATGACGGTCGATGATTTTGTGGCAGAGGCAGACAAACCCATTTATCCTGGGTAGAACCTGTACTGTATGCTTTCTGCAATGCGTAAGAATCGACACTTTCTCACTTACAAGTTGAGCTACAAGTGGGATTTGAACCCTCAGCGATGAGAGGCGAAAAAGAGAATGTATACAAATGTAAAAAGGGCAACTGAACGTCTCCATTACTCAATAAGTTCATGGGACAAGAATGACCCCACTGAAAACAATCTTTAAAAAACTATACAATGCAAGAATATATATTCATAAATAATGTTGATTTTGATGCAAAATCGATATGCACCTCTTGACATTATAGATCAACATCATGTAAAATTTCGAAATAATTGGTTAAAAATTGTGGAAGGATATAGACGCACAAATGAGGGTAAATAATAAAGATTTAAGGTACATAAAGTCTATAAAGGGTATTACATAAACAATTAAATTGCACTATACAATAATTGTTTTTATTTATTTAAGGGGTACACGGCATTTTTGAAGTATTTATCAAGCATTACAATTAGCACCTTGATTCATTAATCAAGTAGGATTTTTACTTTACACTTGTTTGCCTATATTTAAATTAAAAGTTATAACATTCTGGAGTTTGAAAAAAAATAAGATTGCTGCATGTCCCTTTAATATACGCACCTCTCAGTCAATATTTTGTGTGTGGTGTACGTCATTTTCAAAACATGTGAGGTATATACATTTTTGTGATGGAGGCAGACCACCCATTTTTCTGGGTGGAACCAGTAATATACACCTCCCGCCATCTGTTATTCCACAAACTTTATAATCCAATAAAATTCAGAAATCATCATTTTAATCCTATAAAGAATTTGGGCATGGTCGGTCAGATTAACAAAAAAACATTTATATTTTCGTATTAAACCTTTTTTGGAGCCACTCCAATGAACCGTCTGGCTAATGTCGCAGTCAACCTCTGTCAACAGTCAGACATGCATATTGATATGATATTGTGCTGAACTGGTGATCCTGGGAATTTCGGAATTAGAGAGTCCAAATAACCTTATTCGCTCAAGTCACAAATGTTACTAGGCATATCTTTCTTGAATAACTACTGATAAAGTTGATGCTAGTACTGTCCGTATGAGATACTGCTGGTTCATGATTAATACAAAAAAAAGATAATAGTGTCGCCTTATTCTATTCTTGTTCGTTTAAAGGGAATGTAGCGATACCGCCAAGCAAACTCTGTCATTGAGAGTTCTGAAAAATTTGGAAAAAGGTGAAAGAATTATCAAAATCGGATGATAAACACATGGAGGACAGAGGGGGGGGGGCGGGGGGGGCGGGGGGGAGGGAATTGGAGGCAGGAGAATGGGAAAATGTAAATATTCCTTTTTTGTTAGTTTTGTTTAGGGGTTTAGTTGGAGGTGGGAGGCGGTTATTATCAATCCTCATCTAATTATTTAGATTGGGTTGAGGGGTGGACGGGGGGACGGTGCCCAATTAAAAAAGTAGGTAAACATTTCTTTTTTATTATTCTTAAACTGTCATATTCAGATAGACAGATAGAAAAAAAACAAATGCAATGAGGCCACAATAGAATATTTCTAGACTATCATCCCCTCCCTCCCCGAGTTGCCTTTCGACCGCACGTTTCTTTAAAATGACAGCAGTTTTGGATTAAAACTGATAAAAAAAAAGTTTGCACCTACTATAATTTGTAAGAGATTCTAAACATAACTTTATATCGGTCCGAGTTTCGTTAACCACCCTGCCAACCAACCCCATCCTACATTGTTTTAGCCTTGTTTTCTGTTTGTATATACTGACTATATAATTTATTATTCTCTGACAAATCGAATAGTCGAGCTGCGCTGTTCTCTGACGGCTCTAGTTACGAATTGTTATGGCATTTAATGGGATAGTTTACAATCACGCCCGGAAATTGCAACGCCAGCATTGCTTTTACAGTACCGAAACTTTAAGGCGGAGGATTTCCGGTAATGCAGGAGAGCAATACAAATTGCCGGAATTGAGGTAGGTGTTCAAGATAATGCACGATTGTTTTTTCTATTTAAACCTTTTTTAAAAAATCGGAGAATGTCATGTACTAGCCAATTGCCTAAAGCGAATATTTCCAGAATTTGGGCTTTGACCTCTTTCAACGGTTGAAATTATTTTTCGAAATGAAAACTTGACACATTTCGCAAGTTTTCATTTCGAAAAAAAATTCCAACTGTTCGCATCTTAAGAAAAAAACCTGATCCAGGGCTCGAATCAGGAACCTTTCATGCCACTTCGAAGTGGGATATACTGCGCTAGGCTAACAAGTTGTTTTTGATTAAACATTTTCTGGCGCCATATTATAATGGTACTTACTGGAAAGACAACTTAAACCATTTTGAAACTCTTTTTAAACATTTGAGCCTTGGTTAAATTCAATTAAATATAGCTCTAATTCAATTAAAGAGAGGTTCAGCTGACTTTCTACACTTTTAAATTGACTTCAACCTCTGTTCAACTGAGCTAGACTGATGTTCAATTGCAACTGAATTGTACCGTGGTCTTATTCAACTGGAGAGATGCTCATCATAATCGCAGAGAGGTAATAAGAAATAATAAAATCAAATAAGCGGAGCTCCCTACATATTTAGTGCCAAGTTTAAACCGACATGAAATTCGCAAATTGGGTAAGTAGTAAGAAAGAAAACAATAAACAAAACAAAACAAAAAACATTTATGTGTAGTGTTCAAGCTGCTACAGGTTATTTGTTTTCAAATTCAAAAAGTCAAATTCCGCGCTCATATAACTATATAACTATACAGTATGTACGAGGGTCATTCAATAAGTTCTGTCACCAACGCGTTTTAACAATTAAGTGCTCGTTGTGAGTGTTGATGTTTGGTACCAAATGAAAGAGAGTTTCAATACCATTCTACTGATGGTAAAATGAATGCTGTTTCTTGTGTGTGACGAAAGTTATGGAACATTTAATACACGTCACTTATACATACTGAGGCATTTCCGTCCTGAGTTTATTTCAGGTATGTTAATTGTTACTTTTTTAAATGCCTGTTTCTCTTTAAGTACTTGTCGAAGACCTTTGAAATTTCTCATAAATTACCAGTTATATCTGTGCATTACAAGATTCAGAATTTAAGCATGGTAGATGAAAAGGCATTGTCTTAGAAATTAACATTTTAAGCTAAAGTGTAAAATTAATTTAATGATAAATGGACATTAAATGGAAGGGCAGTCTTCTGAAATAGCGTTTTTGGATGATCAATATTTTCACTAAACATCGTACAAAATTCTACACTAATGTGTTGAATATGAATTTTAAACAATGAAGGACTAGGATTTGTAAACAAATATGAAAACATATTAATACTATGAGAATAATTACAACATTTAAAAGATATTATAACATTTCCGTAAACAAAATGAAGAAAACCAGTGTTATTTCTGCTAAAATTAAAGGACATGCATTCACTCATATCTGGTTTGCAGCAAGACCTTTCCGAATTATCGACAATCATTTTCATGGATTATGGGCGAATAACAACAGATGGCGTAAAAGTAAATTTAAAAGCATAGAATTATTCAAACAATTTTTACAACGTTTTGCAACAAGGACATTTTCGGAGATGCCAGTAACCAAAAGGTGTGGTAGGGGGAGGTAATTCAGGGGTATAACTAACCGGAATGTTTAAATTTTTGTTGTGGAACTTAAGAGAGTGAACCCAGTAGTACTATAAATACACTACTTTATCTCACTGTAATATCCAGTTTAAAGGATATATGCCTAGTGACAGAACTTTTTGAAGCACCCTCGTATATACACTTTTTGAAGCACCCTCGTATATACAGTGTTCCGAAGTGTAAAATAGGTTCAGTCACAAAACGTTTAAAGACATATTGTTATATATCGTTGACGTTCGTTGCTTCAACTCAATCGAAATTTACCTTAACTGACTGTTGACATATTTTGTTTTGCGAATACCTAGGCGACATCACAACGCTTTGAATACTAATTTCTGAATTATGTTGGTAACTTAAAAATAGATACAAATGAACAATACCAAAGCGATCCGAACCATGTCGGGGAAGAAAACCTCTTTTCAAAGCGCGGTTTCAATGCTGCAATGAACATCGAACTCGTTCGATTATTGCTTAATTTGACATTCTTTTTGGAGTTAAGTGCCAAACTGACAGGTCAATTATGTTTTCCTTCAGGTTAGTTATTATATGTAGATGTTATCGAGTGTTTGTTAATGTGTATTTAAACACTAAGTATAATAATATGAAAATTATTATGTTTGGTTCCTTTCAATATGACATTGTTTTAAATAAATTACTTCTACATGCAAAATACTTCATATATAAGTGCAAGTTAGATGGGAGATTGCCATTCTTTGAAAATGTTAAACCACAAATTAAATACCTATATCATACTGAAAAAATAAACGCTATTAAAAATAATCAATTGGAAAAATTTGAAAAGCCCTGGTTGGCATATAAAACCCTTTTAAACTAATCGATCCTTTTTCGCTAAATGTTACTCTGTGCATTAGTAAATAACAACGACAAAAACACCAGAAATTGTACTTACTTGTAAATATATTGTTGCACTACGTTTCCCTCTGTTCCCATTGAGTAATGAAGAGTCACATCTAAATAGAAACATCTTGTCCTTTTTTTGTATATACCACAACTTTTTTTCCAAGAATATAATAGGAAAACTCAGTGGAGATATTACATAGGTCTGGTATAAAGTCACATGTATGTCTCATTGTTCTAATATTTGTGAGTGTCTATGTAACATAACTTTTTTTCAATATAAATATATGTAAATCATCCACTGGGTTTTTTGAAAAGAAAAAGTTTGTTTGCGATTTTAGAATGAATGCAAAATATAATAAATAAGTAAAGTTTATCATTAGAAGATTGTGAAATTAAATGACTTCCAATTTATAAAGGGATGTGCCAATCATGACACATTATCCACTGAAGATTTTTTGAAATATATACATATTGCAATGCCTCCCTTTAACAAATTTGGCCAATATTCTTGTTTGCACTCATTCTGAAATGGTAAAGAAAGAAAAAACCTCCCCATTTGTTTATGTCTATATTAAGATATGCTTTAGTCTAGCTTCTGTAAATATTTGTTTCTGAACAAATTAGCATCTACATGCTACATCTACATGCGAATTTTTCCTCACACACATTGCATACGGCAAATTACTATTCGACGTAAAAAACATGGACATTAAAACGTTACACAAAAGAGCAGTGATGATTCGTTGGGGGTAACACAAGAACCCCTGAGTGATAATCATTGGCACGTATTGTCGGTAACTACTATTGCCACCGTTTTTGACGTAAACTTGTAAACCGTGTATGTCGGTATTTTGAACGCAAATATTGACTCTTTCTGCGAAAAAACTAATGGTGACGATCGAACCCGAGAATGAAATACTAATATTGCACCATCAAGCGATTGTTTTTCGACGTTTTTCAAGTTTCACTTGGGACGCCCGTGGCAGATTGGTTAGAGTTTCTGACTTGAGATTACTTGCCCCTCACCGCTATGGGTTCGAGTCCAGGAATCTTTATATTACTGGCTTGTCTTCCGCCAATGAAATATTGAAAAGTCGCCAGATGACTTTAGCTTAAACGCCAGTGCAATTCAGTCCGACTTTGACTTTACTTGTAACGCCACCCTGCATTCAACATTAGCAGGTCTGAGTTTGAATGATGAATACTGATTTGAGTTCGAATGTTGAACTCAGAGCTGGGTCCAAATGTTAAGTGCATGGTGGAGTCGAATGTTGAGAACATGGCTGTGTGTTCGAACGCTGACAACAGGGCTAAATTTGAAGGTTGAAAGCAGGACTGTGCTCGAATGTTTAACGCAGTGCTTTGTCCGTGTGTTGAATGCAGGGATGCGTTCGAATGTTGAAGGCATGCCTCTATTCAAATGTTAATGCCGGGGCTGAGTTCGAATGTTCAACACTGGAATGGGTTTGAACGTTCACTGCAGGACTGGTCCGAATATTGAATGCATGGCTGTGTTCGAATGTTGAAGGCATGCCTCTGTTCAAATGTTAATCGCAGGGCGTCAGGGTACATTTTCAAATCTGTGTTGCCATTTGGGGATAAAACAATCTTCAAACTCAAAAGTCTTAATTTATGTTTAATTGCACTTTAATATATAGAAGTTAAATGTTAGATGTTTATTATCTAAAATCACTATTTCGCATACAATGTTATTATACTCAAGTTTCATCAATATCATGCCGTTAGTCACAGACGCTCTGGCAGCATATCATCAATATGACCTATAAACAACATCCCCCGACAAAAAAACAACAAAAAAAATATTAATTATCTTTATACTCATAATAAGTATGAATCTGTCTGATACCCATACATAAACATATTGAAATCTCTTAAAATCACAAGAAATAAGATGTAATCGTCTCTTTCACTTTTATGTTAACATTCTGAATAATCCGCACAAAGTCAATATTTTCTCAAATTATTACAATAAGAAACAAACAGACGTTGAATGAATGAATGGTGTTTTACGGCACGTCGACACATACATAGGTCATATTGAGCGCAAAAAACTGATGAAAGATGAAGAAATGAAGTAGTAATTAAAAATAATTAAACATAATGTAAATATATAAAGATAAAACTATTTATTTATAAATAAAGGATGATATGGTAGTAATATAAACTATATATGTAACTCAACAAATACCCGTAATATATAGGAACATATTATATTGATTTTTATAGTCTGATTTCTTACAGGAAATCTAAAACAAGACTAAAATCTATAGTTTCGAATAACTCTTTCATAGTATTATCACTGTAGTACCTTTGACGCACAGGATCAACGTCTGCGCATTCCAACAATATGTGCTTGACCGTTAACGGTGCAAAGCAGGGCAGGCATTTACGACGCTATCGAGGCAATTAAGCGAATTGGGAATAGATGTTTCATGTCTAAATGTGACATTAAATCAGCATTCCGTGTTATTCCGGTCAAGCCAGAACAATACAATCTATTTGTTTTTCAATGGAGAAATCAATTTTATTACGACCGCTGTATGCAAATGGGGTACGCGTCATCTTGCCAGATATTTGAAGCATTTAGCCGTGCTCTCAAATGGGTCGCAAAAGAGAAGTTAAATATTCCGGAAGTTATTCAAATTTTGGATGACTTTTTATTAATTGCAGAGACACGGTCAACGGGGCAGATTTACCTGAATAAATTTCTAGAATTTTGCGCCGATATTGGGCTGCAAATGGCAGAGGAAAAGACTGTTGTATCACGTAACGTCATAACTTTCGTGGGCTACGAACTGGATTCGGTTCTGATGGAAGTAAGGCTCCCTCGGGACAAATTAGTTCGCGGCGAACGCTTAATTGATCGGCATCTGTCGACAGATAAAATCACACTTCGGGATCTGCAATCAATAATTGGAACATTAAATTTTTGCGCTAACATAATACTGTCAGGAAGGACATTTCTGCGATCATTAATAAATCTCACGATTAACGTCAAAAAGCCATATTATCGCGTCCGTCTAACGAACAGTGTCAAGCAAGACCTTTTGATTTGGAAACAATTTTTAGCAGCATACAATGGAAAATCGATGTTCCTGTCAGACATGCTATCTTCGCCCGACTTGAACTTGTTTACAGACGCCAGTGGAAAAGTCGGCTATGGAGCTATTTTTGGCTCGCACTGGTTTGCTGGCGTCTGGAATGAACAATGGACTAACGCAAATATTACATTGCAGGAATTTTACCCAATTTTTCTGACGGTTCAAATATGGGGTAAATCCATGAGCAATAAATCGGTATGTTTCTTTACAGATAACGAGGCTATGTCATTTATTTTAAACAAATATACAAGCAAGGATAAACAAATTATGCACCTACTGAGACAATTTGTCGGCCTTATCATGAAATATAATATCTACTTCACAGCACGTCATTTGCCGGGGTCATCCAATCGATTATCTGACTATTTATCTCGACAGGAGATCAGGAGGTTCAAGGCCGAGGCTCACTGGGCAGACTCAGAAATGACACAGATACCAAGCCTGCCGACATATCCATTCTGCGACATGAAATAGCAGACCTATTTAACAATTCGCTAGCTCCAAGATCGGTATCTGCCTACCAAAGAGAGTGGACGCAATTAAGACTTTTCTGTGCGACTTTTAAGATGGAATATTCAATACCGCTGTCTTGGCAAACCGTGGTTTTGTTCATCGCGTCCTTGAAGCAAAAGCGTTTGGCCGCGAGTACCGTGTCCTGTTATGTTTCGGCAATTTCATATGCTCATAAAATCAAAGGCTGTCAAGACCCAACTGATACATTTATAATAAAAACATTGATGAATTCATACCGCAGGCTGCATCCTTCCAGCGATATCAGGTTACCAATAACATTGCCCATTCTACATCAGTTAGTGGATTCTATCCCACATGTCGCCGTGGGAATATACACGCAATCAATGTACGCGGCTATGTTTATGCTAGCTTTTTACGCACTTCTGCGCGTGGGCGAGATAACCTATCGCTGCGACATAACAGAACCCAATATTATTCATAGGAATCAGATAACAATAGTAAACGGTACCATTTATGTTACATTCAAGAAATTTAAGCATTCCAACGGAAAAACACACACAATTGAAATTAAATCGGAAAACGGCGCACACTGTCCGGTAAAGAGTCTGGAGACTTACCTGCAACAACGGGGGATCTCTGACGGACCGTTATTTTCAATCGCTTCAATTACCCCAATAGCCAGATCAAAGTTCGTAGATATACTGAACGCATCGCTAGCATATATAGGTCTTAGTACAACAGAATTCAAATCGCACAGTTTCAGAATAGGCCGAGCAACACATCTCATGGAGAACAACGTGTCCGACGGAATTATTAGGCACTTGGGACGATGGCGTTCAAATGCGTTCACGAGATACATACGTCAATAAATAGAGGTCAGTGGGTTCACGGCCTTTATTACGTATGGGATCCACATTACAGACAACACAGAACTATGAAAAGTAATTGTCCATGTGTTCATGCCAATTACAACTTATAGACGCCGGTTACATTCAAACTCGAGTCATTATCACGTATTGACCCCACTATGGGTTCATGTGGGGTTGTATTTACATACACAAAGTGGCCTTTCGATGGGTTCATGCTAGGTCAGTTTTGTTTATAACTACAAAGACAAACAACTCTAGTGAAAGAGACATTTTGATTTTGAACTTTACAGTTAGTGAGAGATATTCAACGTATACGAATTAGTTTTGTTTAGTGATTTCAATATATGTGAATTAGTTTTGTTAGTGTGTACATTTATGTCAGGATCGAATCATGGGTTCATGTTCGTTCCTTTTTTAGAAACGTTAAGGTATAATGTGCATTTCTCTCAAACATTTGAATATAATACGCTTAGTTCTTTCGATATATGCCAAGGTCAGTGGCTCTTTCCTTTCCATATGGCGATTTCATCAGTCAAATTGTCTGATGAGATTGGCGAAAATCGCCATAGCTAATTAATATTACATGTACCAATACGATTATATAAACACGATTAATGTTTTTAATAGCAAAACAGTTATTTTCAATTAACGACAAATCGTGTAACAACTTAGATTACGTAATATTGCCTAATAATATTTAGTACATCGTTTTTATAGTGCTTTATTCCATATCATTTTCATTATGTAATTACCGAAAATAGTATGTGTTACATCATATTACAATTTTTCATGCAATATTACATGACTATTATTTTACCATTAAATACATTCACACTCTCGTGAATAAACAGTCACATTGTGGCATATATCGACACTATACTGACAAGTTGTTCGTTACTTACTTCCCAGAATAAACAATGCGCATAAATGTCTCTCTGTGAGATCTTTCATTTTCAAACCGTACAACCTTGTTCACCTCTTCCGCGGATTGCACATTACTACAGAAATTAGAACCCTGCTGTTTGTTTACATTATCTTCAGTTTCACAACTTTTGAGACTTAATGAATGATCAATGACCTGAAATGAACCTATAGGTTTGTTTTTATAAATGACAACTGTTTCAGCGATGGGGTTACGGATTTTAATTGGGACCGTGAGATTTTGAGGTACTGTAACAATATATATGGCAACAACATTTTTTCCTAGTTGCATTAGCAGCTCCTGAACATAACCCTACATAACATTCACTGTAACGTTTAGGACATTTACCAAAAACAATAGACCCTGAGTTAGGAGGCAAAGTAATACGACTTTTTGAATAAATGCTTGACTGACTTATATTGATAGAACTCTCCTCAAAATCTAAAACAACATTTCTTGCTCTCAAAAACCCTAACACCTAAAATCAATGGATTTGATGTATCTTTTAAAACATATACATCAACTCATGACTAATTCCCTGAATTAAACATTTTACTGATGAAACACCATTTATGTAAATTTCTTGATTGTTTGCTAAAATAATCTTGCTATTATCAACGCATTTTAAGGTACTTTTGCATTTGTCCGATAATGTGTCGAACAGTGCACGTGACATTAAATTAATAGAGCTTCATGTGTCTATCAAAGCACAAACGTGTATTTTTGCAAATATAACTTGTAAATACATGAAATTATTTGTACCTGTGTCAGATTTCTGTGCACTGTTCAATTAATTCCTACACTCATTGTCAATAAATCCAGTTTCAAAATTGACACTTTATATCACTTCCATTATTGTCGAAATGTTGTTCTCTTCTCACTGGTGGTGCTCTACTGGTCCGCGACTTCTCTGTTGAACGCCCTAGCGACCGCGACCGATGTCCATCGGGTTGTACCCGTTTCCCTGGTTGTACCCGTTACCCTGTCCTCCATCATTCGAATGTGCCAACCGTCTGCAGCCATTTGCTGTATGGCCAAACTGGGCGCATATTTGACATTGTTCATCTGGATGAGCTTTTCCATACCGCCAGTTACAAAGTCATTTTGTATGTCCACGCCCTGATCATTGATAACATATAATGACCAGTTTTTGGAAATTAATATTTGAAGTAGAAGTCTTAAGAAACCTCTGGACCTGTGACGCTATTTGGTTCAATGGTTTATTCTCTTGTTGCTCTGGCTTCTGCCAAGACATCGAGTACCTTCTTTTTGGCTTTCTAGGCTATTGTTTTTTTGTATTTATATATACACGAGCATCTTTTTGTTTTACTTATATTGCCTATTATTGCTGCCTTGTTGGTTAGAGAATAGTTCATGACGGGGCTTCTTTACTTACAATGTCCCGTTTAAATGGGATGACAGTAGGGTAAGTGTGAGGTTTGGTGCACCCTAGAACCTGGTTTAAATCCCCAGCTGTTTTTTTGCAACTGATCGTTTCAATGCGGTAGCCCTACTGTCAAACATTTTTATGTTTGTGACGTCATATGCCTTTAGTGTTATTCATTCGATCTTTGGAGATCGTTGAGCCCGATACTTATAGTTAGTTATCGGTGGTACATTTTCAATTTCCTTTGTTTTCTTACTTATTTTTTGATTCGGTGGTTCCACTACTCCGGCCGATAAAAGGCTCTGGGTATTGTTTAACCACTCATAGGATATGTTGTCTGTTTTTTATACGCAGGCTTCATAACCGCCGCTCCCAACTAAATTCCATTATGTTTATTTCGCTCTTCGGGGCATTTCATTTTATTAGATACTGGGACCATACGCCGTACGACATGGGGAATACGTTAAAGAAGGATAACTCCATGTCCACCGCCATATGCATGCCATCTTTGGGATGGTTAAAATTTTGTGCTGTTGATTTTATGAATATTGAGTTCTGCTCAACCCGGGGCTAGAGGGCGTGAGCGGTAGCTAGCATATTTCACTACCACTCATGAACAGTCTCAATTAAACCGAGACTGCAATATTTCGTATGTGTCGTGCTCGGCCGTTTCCAAAGGTCCAGTATCATACTCTTTTTTTACTATTGCCATTCTTGTTTGTCTTTGTTCATGTTTTGGGGTTTACTGTGTTCTGTGAAAGCTGTATGCAGATATAATTGCATTGAGGGGAAACGCATGTGTTTCCACGGCACGGTATCCATATGCCTCGCCCATTTTTGCGCCTCGAACGCTACATCAATTGTTCGTGGACAGCCCGCTCGAACGAAAAACGCTAGCCTGTCGGGTAGTCCAGACATAAATTGAAGAGTTTTTTCTCCAGTCGTTTACAACGTTCGATAATAGCGCTGTAATACGCCTCTATGGATTGTCCGAGTGCTAACTTAATGTCCTAGATTTTTTCTGTTTCCAGCAGCAAAGAGGATCCACTATTGTTTATATATTTTCTTTAAACAGCCTTTCGATATCACGCCAAGGTAAATGGTCGTTGAAGCATCCGAACCAAACCGTCGATGAGATGTTGAAATGCTGCAGTTCGGCGATCATCGTTCAATTTTGTGCACTGTGCAATATGCCAAAAGGTCTGAGAGAAATCGGTCTCCGTTTTCTGTGCTATATCCGTTACATTTTTAAGGAAAAACGTCTTGAAAGTTCCAAGATTAGTCATTAATGTTCACCGATAAGGTATACAAATTAACAAATGCACGATTTTAGATTTGCAACCATGTTACAATTTGGGGAATAAAACAATCTTCAAACTCAAAAGTCTTAATTTATGTTTGATTGGACTTCAATATATAGTAGTTAAATTTTAGGTATTTCGCATACAATGTTATTAGACTGTCAAGTTTCATCAATAGCATGCCGTTAGTCACAGACACTCTGGCAGCATATCATCCATATGCCCAATATACAACAACAGATTAATAAACGATGTATTTATGAAAACAAAACCGCTTTTTGAATCATTCTGGAGAACAAGTTGCAAAGTCAAGGATAACTATGAATGTGAACGGTATTTATTTAAGAATGGTCTTGACAGATTTAAAGTTTCCGCTTTTATAAAATTACGAATACGTTCCCATAAGAAAGCTATTGAGGAAGGTAGACATGAGAAAATTCTGCATGATGACAGATTGTGTTTGTTATACAATTAAGAGGTTGAACATGAATTTCACTTTTGAGCCGGATGTCGTGGCAAATCAAGGCTTATAGATTTGCGATTTCCCTCTGTCAGTTAATCTGTCTGTTCGTTTGTTCGTTTGCTGTCTATCAGTCCGTCCATCTACGCTTTTGACGTTTTGGCTGAAGAGTTTGGTTAGTTTTTTATTCTTCATTTCTCAAAAGGGGAATTGACAGAAAGCTTTGAAACTTGGCATATACATGTTCATTATCATTACGCAATGTTAAACAACAAACATCATAACTATGTCATGTATTTTCCCTGAATAACGCCCCTTTTGCTTAGATTTTTCAGTTAAAATGATGAATTCGCAATCCGGCGTTCGTACCATTATGCTACACTTGTTAATGAATTCTTTAAGGAAATACGTGTTATTATTTCATCATTTACTCCAATGAATAATATTGAACAACTTAAATAGTTTCTTGTAAATATAGACTATGATCTTAATAAATTATGTATTACATGTTCATTTGTTCATGATATGTTTAATCTAAGGACATATATCAACATTTATGTCATTATGGTGGAAGAATGAAATATGATTTATGTGATATTAAAATACCTAGAACTATGTGTATACAGGACATATATTTTTTTATTAATCATTTTAAATATATTCATGCATGATATTTGAATTATCAGTATTTGTACGTGTATGTTATATTTGTTTTGGTGACAGTTCTGTATCGGATTATATTCCAATAAACTTGATTTGATTTGATAATGCCACATCTGTTTTATATATTAATGTGTATAGTATTGATTGGATTGAACCACAATTCCATGACCGTTCCATGACTGTCTATAAAACCATTTTTAATTTAAAATTATAATTATAAGTTTGTGCATGGTTGATATATGCTTACGCCATTTTCCACACTATTTCAGGGGTCGGTTAACTTATTTGTTTTCCTGGAGTTTTACCAGTACTAACCAGCTTCTCCATGACCGACAACTCTCCCACCTTAAACGGAGGTTTGACAAATTATCAGGAAGGCTGTGGACGGTCTGGTTTTTGAACTAATGACCCCTGGATTGTTAATTGAATTGAGGTTTTAAGACGCACTAACACATGAAGGGTTATATGGCGTCTAACAGGGGTGAACATGCCAGGCTCATCCTCCATGTAAATCGAGATAAAATATGGAGATCGGGCCTCGAACCTTCTCACCCGGAACTGCAGAGTTGATGCAAATTATATTGTAGACACTCCATTTACGCTGGAGCCACGTTATAGTTGTTCTGCCACTGATGATATGAGCGAGATAGTAACTGAAGCAATGCAGGGTTCATGATGAAGAACGTTAATGAGCATGAATACAAAATGATAAAATGAACATGAATTTGTGTGGGGGGAGATGCTACCCCTCCAACGGGATCTGCAGTGGCCCTATTCTTTGCCCCGTAATAAACGAGGCCTCCGGAACCACACGGGGCACTGGATTGTTAAGCGAACGCTTTATAACTATGCCGCCGGGCACGGCTCCCAGTTGTTGTGCGATGCAGTATCCCACTACGCTATCTATATATACAATACATATGAGGGAATGGGTCAATATAAACATGTATGTGGTTTGTGGGATATACCCACATCGCTACTGTATATATATATTATTGTGAGATATATAAGACAAATATCCCATAACGTATGGTCCCACAGTATTATCTATAGTGTTTATAGTATATATATCATTGTGGGATATATAAGAACTTTCTCCCATGAGGTGAGGTCCCACAGTGTTATCTATAGTTTGTAACCCAAATCGTAAAATACGTCTTATATATGCATTCATATTTGAACATTCTCGGTCTCCGTGTATATATATATATACAGGTTTGACATGGTTTATGGGCATCGTGTCCCCAGCAGGTTTTGTCCCATACTTCTACATACCCACATCCTTCAAACTTCAGATATACAAATAGATTTTAATGCTGATGCCATATATATCTTACCTTTCTAAGTAGTAAACCCACAAGGGTTTTGGGTCTCACATTACTCTTACGGACTCCAAAAAATAAAGAAAAATGAAATGTTGTATAGGCTTAGGCGGTGAGGCACAACATTTCACTGTACATAGGCGTATTGTCCTGGTACAGGAAACATGGATCCAATAAGATGTCCTTTGTCCTTATATTATGTTAGATATCGTATAGTAAGCGTATAAGGGTCGCACAACACTGGAGAGTTTAGGTATAGTTTACGCCGCATGTTACTTGGATGAAAATTGGAATATATGACTACAAGTACGTATAATGGTTATTATTACTAGCTTCGATCTTCGTACTGGAGCATTTGCTGTTTCCGATATTTTCCGTTCCAGTACGGAATGTACAATAGTGTGCGACAAGTCAGGATGGACATATCCAACGTTTCTCATTTGCATGTGTCCCAATATTTTCTTTTATTTCTAAGTTAAAAGTGATTTTAGTGTGTTATGTATGTTACCATGAATATCAAGTAGTTTACATCTGGGTGCATAAATTAAACCGAAAGGAAAATAGGTCCCTACAAACCTACAAAAGCATTTGATTTTCCATTCGGTCAACATTCGATATATGTTTTAGACAAATGTCGCAACTCTTTTAAGTGTCAGACCACCATGCTTCCGATCGTAGGATGCTAAAAGGTTTCCGTATGAACTTGTGACTAATCGTCAATATAGCTTCATTTGCATTGTGTTCAATGGGATGAATTTCACCGGTCCGACACCAGTACGGTAGAGTAAGGGCGGCTTTTATCCACAGCCTGCATGCCCCGTGTTTGTTTGATGTAAGCGGTCAAATGAAGTTACGTTTCCCTCCAGATTGATCCATCATAACGGGGTCTTTTTCGAAATTTGAATAGGTCTGAACTCTGTATATATTACATTTTTAAATCAGCCGAATCCTGAAATGTTCATGCATAAATTGCAATAACTCGGACAAATTGAAGCATTATCAGAGATATATTGTGTAACTGTTTCCTGCCAGAACGTTCTCATTAGGCTTAAAATCGCTCTGATTCTTGTTCAAACGCCTAACAATCCACCAAAGATGTAATATCGGATTAAAGTGCTTCGCCATATATTATAGATATCACAAAGGCTGCTCAAATGTTACGTTAGTTAAATGCAGTGTCTCTCAATAGTATGCCTATATGTATAGCTTAAGAACATGATCTAATGTCAACCATATCTGACTTAATGGAGATCTATTCTCATTTACCTTGTATCATTTACCTGATACGTTAAGTAAGTTTCTCATAACAGAGCATTAGCAGATTTCGTTGACAGGTGTGGGGTTCGTAGTAAATATAATGCGAAGACAAGCATGTGGTTAAAAGAGGGACACGACGCGTAAACTCCGCCCATTCGCGCTAATCGAGAAGGAAAATATATATTGTCTGTCAACAATTAGTCAGTTAAAAATAACCAGATGTGGCTGACTATACGTGTTCATATATTTTAGCTGTCTCACGTATTGACCAATCAAATTTCATTTTAAATATACCACTATTCCCAGTACACATTATTGAACATTACTGCGACACTGGCAGCGATATTGTAATGCTACAACAATGTTGCTCTCCGTATACGGTTGTTAGTTGTGATCATTTTGTAAATGCTTATTCATTGATGTAAACTCGTGCAAAAAACGTAAGTAAATATGTTTTATTTCTTTTGATACAGAATGTTTGAAGAATACGAGTTGTTTTCAAAATCTATTATTATTCTGAACAAAATATTAATTATTAATAATCGTATAAAGAAGTGTTATATTATGATTTATAATAATAATATAAATAACATGATAATAATAATAATAAAAAGAATAATAATTATAATAATAATAATAAATAATAAATGATAGTTTTATAATGCGATTGCCGCCCTGTTATTTCCGTAAATAATATACATGTAAACGCAAACTTTAAATCAAGTTCTAAAATCGCAATTACAGTTTAAGAATGTGCGCATTGACGTACAAGTGCAAACATAGTTAAGGAATTTCTGCAAAATAAACGCGAGTTGTGGAGATATATTTTGAACCTGTCTTTTGAAGAAAAGAATCGATTGGTGTTGAGATGTATGGTATCTTCAGGGGTGTTGATGAAATGATAAATATACTCAGCAAAAATAAAAGGTATCCACTCTATTTTCCTGCAAAATCTGAGACAGTAAGAAATAACTAACAATTGTAGCATGATTGTCTTTTAATAACGTCTTTGTTTGATGTTCACACAAAATTTCAACGAAATATACCGAATAATAAAAAAAAAAATCACAGTTTAAAAACATAGGTGTGAAAACGAAATTAACAAAACTTAACAAATGTAAACGTAACGACAATAGCACAGATTCAGCAGTCTAAGTCGCTTTAAATATACAGAAAACCGCGCTAATATCTCATGTGTCCACCGCCACACCGAATACACGCAAGAATGCGACGTCGCATGCTTCTTAAGTAACGACTGACGAATTCTAGAGCTAATGCGTTCCATTCGCGAACAAGTGCTGCTGCAAGGTCCTGAACACTTTGGATAGGGTCATCTTGACGTTCACGACGTCCGAAATATGCTCGATGCTTCGTCAGTCATTACGTCAGAAGCATGCGACGTCGCATTTTTGAGTGTATTCGGTGTTACGGTGGACACATGAGATATTAGCGAGGTTTTAAACATTTTTCTGTGTATTTAAATGGGCTTAGACTGATCTTGCTATTGTCGTTAATCTTTACATTTTTTAAGTTTTGTTAATTTTGTTTTCACACCTATGTTTTTAAAGTTTGATTAATTTTTTAACTATTTGTTATATTTCGATGAAATTTTGTGTGAACATCAAACAAAGATGTTATTAAAAGAAAATCATGCTACAATTGTTGTTCCTTTCGTACAGTCTCAGATTTTGCAGGAAAACAAAGTGGATACTTTTTATATTTGCTGAGTATACATAGATAGATACTTTTATTTCAAAATTCCAATAGGCTATAAAGCCCGTGAGGATACAAATACAAGGTATAACATGGTAGCAGTGCAGTAATTAGTACACATACATGTATATATATATATGAATACGGTAATTATATATTATATTACAATATAACTTTCATAAGCCATTATGCAATCATGTGTAATTGAGAAGGTGTTAACAACCGTACATAGAGATTTACATATTATTTACAATTTCATTTATTCATATACACACTTGTTATTCGAAAAAATACAGTTATATTCTATATAACAGTTCATTTCTTAATTTAAAAGCTTCATAAAAAAATATACCTAATTTACGAATTCTAACTTTATTTGTTGAGTTAATTAATTCTATAAATTTAATCATGTTAGGACGTTTCCAAAAATATTTAGATATATATTGATTCCTTAACTCCGAAAATCGTTCACACTCTAATACAAAATGAAATTCAGCTTCTAACACTCTACAAAGATCACACGTTCTCTCGTTAACAGGTATTCTAATAGGTTTAACCCATCTGCCAGATTCAATTTTTAATCTATGAGATGAAACTCTTAGTTTTGTAATTGATTGACAAAATGTGTACACACTTATATTTTCTAAATATGGCTGAATTTGAAAAAATGCAATACTGGTGTAGAAAACAGCTCTGCTTGAGCTCCGCAACCTATAATTCCAATTTTGAATAAAATGATCGTTAAGTCTTTGTTTAATAACGGTAATAAATATCTTTTCATTTCCAACTCCTTGTTGGATCCAAACATAATAAAAACCTAGTGAAGCTAATAAATGTTTAACAAGTGATGCCCAGTTAACTTTTTGTGGATACAATTCCAAATCACTTAACATCATATTATACACAATTTTAACATATTTTTTTCCCTCAGTTGTAAAATGTTTAACCAATATTTTATAATATTGAGATATCTCTTAGTAATGAATGATGTTCTTCCCAACTCACCATATATGAAATCATTTTGTGTTGTCTTTTTAACCACTAAAATCCTTTTACAAAACTGCAAATGGACTCGTTCAATAGGATTTGCTTGTATAAACTACATATAACAATGCCGTCATTATTTTCACCTGAAAATGTCAACATAAGTTATATGTAATACTTAGGAATTAGGTATTAGATATTTAGGTATAATGCTTTTTAAAGACAAAACATATTTTTATTTTCTTTAATGCTGTTTTTATTTTCTTTAATGTTGTTGGTTTTATTTTGTTTCTGATACAAAACACTGTTTTATGATTTTATCATGAAGATATTCACTTGTTCTGCCTAATAAAGGGATGACCTAATAATTGTTGCTTTATTAACAAAGCAAATCAATGCGGAATCCCGCGGCATTTATTGTACGTAACTTTATCCGACGTCATGAACGTAGCGTTGCATGACGTCATAAAACAAACAAAAAAACAACAACATGGCGGCGTCCTCGCGTAACATTCTGAGAAATAGGTAATAATAGTAATTCATACATAAAATGTGGACAATCTACGTGATAAGTAGAATATTATGTCAGTGCCTTTTACTATCAAGTTTATTAGGCTCGGCTTAAAAACGAAGAATGGCTCCGCAGAGACTCGCCGTTCTTCGTTTTCTAAGCCTCGCCTAAATAACATGATAGTAAAAGGCACTGACATAATATTCTCTATATTACTAGTGTCTGAAAGCTTGTGTCACCTCGAGTGGACATGCCAAATATGCGTGATATCACGAGAGGAGTCAGCCTCGAGCGTGATCCTGGATATATGGCATATCGACATGAGGCGGTGTTATAATATACCTCTATAAGAATGATTGTACAGTATTAGAGTACCGTATTCTAGTTTATACACAGGTAGGCGACGACATAACATCACCTGATCTAGATTTAGAAAGTGGAAGTAGCGATGCATCGTTTGTATTCCATTGTCATAATATTAATTAATACTAAAGTGTGTACATTAAGGCGTAGGGTACAACACGTCTTAAAAAAACATAGAAAAATCCCCATGTTATAACCAGCTGTCACGAAGGGTAAGCGTTCGTTGACTCTCTTCACAGTCATGTTCTTCTTGACTCTCCTCCATGATCGGCGATATCTACACATGACGATTTATTGTACGCCAGTTTAATATAGCTATCCCTGGCGCGTCGCCATATTTAGGAAATGTGTTTTGGGTCATTTATTTTAATGTTCAACGTAATTTCTGTTGGTGTTTATGGTTCATTTATTTTATTTATTTTTTTTGTTTTCCATTAAATACATAATTTATGCATTTGAACAATTCTAAAAATAAAACCAATCCTGATGTACTTTAAGTTCAATATTGCTGGCTACACACTAAACAAAAAGCCCAACGCTGCAAGTATATGAAAACTTTCTATTTTGAAATTTGTTAGACATATAACCTAATGTTGCGGATCTACAGACACATTTGTTACATTATATTTAGCTTAAAGTTTGTAATTGTTGAAAAAAAAAAAGTCGTATAAACTTAACATTTGCCTTACAAGTAAAATCAGCAATTCTAATCTTTAATTTTCATCAGATTTATTGAAAGAAAAAAACACTTGACAAATAGATTAGACAAAATGTGTACAATAAACAAAATAAAATTAATGAAAACACGAACGTGTTTGACATATTTAATCTATGTTTAATTTATGTTTTTAATAAAACAATGGCCAAAGCGTGATCCCAAGAAAACTATTGCTTAAATAGATATAAAAATCGAACAGAAAATGTAGCATTCAATGACCACAGTCAACCACAAACACGCAAAGAAACAAACAACAAGCACACAGATGATTAAAAGGCAAGATATGACGCATAGATATAAAATGGTTGACAATAGGGCTACCGCCTCTGATGGTCAGTGGCAAAATAAGGCCACTCGGGGTTTAAACCTAGTACTAGGGATAATAGATTTACCATTTACGGGGTAAAAGTGGAAGGAGTATATTTCGTAAAACTTATCATCAAATATGCGTAACACATATGATGGAAAGTTGCAAAGTAGTATTGTTTTAGGAATACCGCTGCAGTTTACAAATGATTAAAATGTTATAGTACAATAGTGCGAGTCCTAATCTATGGCACAACATAAATTTACACTAAACAACATCAAATGCATAATGTATGTTACTATTGTTGTTTTTTATGTTAAAGTATGCTGTTTTTGTTTGGTTGTTTGTGTGTTTGTTTGTGTGTTTGTGCGTTTGTGCGTTTGTTTGTTTGTTGTTTATTATGTACAACAAACAATGTAGTTATTTATTTATTTTTGGCGTGTGGTGGGGCTTATGCAAGTATTCAATATTGGAAGTACGTTTCGCTATTGACACATTTTTTAGAAAATGTTGGAAGTAATGGCAATCATATAATTTACTTGGTTGATAATATTAATATATATGATTTAGAATCTCGTAAATTGCGCTAGACTTCCTCTGCCATATTTGTGCAAAACTCACACGGAGATTACTCCAATTAATAATTATAACAATATCGCAAATACATCAATTATTATAGCTCACCACTTGCTAAGAAGATTAAAACAAATGAGGAATAAATGGAAACACTAAGCATATGTATTAACAAGTAAAAAATGGACAGATGCTGTTTAATATACTTTGTAATTTGGTCAGCAAATCGCACACAGAAAATGTGAAAACTGTTTAAAAAAGCGGTGTTAGCGGTTTTCCGATTCAGAATACATTTACTATATTATATATTATATATGTTTACTACTAAATAATGAATTAATTGTTAAGCAAATGCTATTGAACATTTTGACGAGAAACATTTGTTTAAGTCATAAATAAAGAATATGTTCTGTTCTGTTCTGCTATTTAACATTATAACTGTGTGAATGAGCTCTAGGTTTAGTAATGCCGTGCGTGCACATTGTGTTGATGTGGGCGTGCAATTACCGTTGTGTGTTGAACATATGACTGGATGTCCTTCCCTTGACCACGATTTACTTCTAAATTTCATCAGATTCATAATAGTCGGTGTATTATTTGAGTAATATAAGATTATATGGTTATATTCAAAGTTTAATATTTCTTAAATATTATTGTTTTTGCTGTTTACATCTGCTCTGAAGATCGGCCGTATAGGTTAATTATCAGCTAGCATCGTCCTGTTTGCGTAGATCAGACATAATACGGCACTGAACAATCAATATGTTGACTGTTATATAGCGTGTTGCACGTCCACTACAGATTACTTGTACCGAACTGTCGTTACACTATGCGAAAATTTGCATGTTGTTAGACTAGGTTGAGATTCCGTTGTAACGCAATAATACATGTATCTGGACTGTCATTATGAACCACGTTGTATGTTCGGCTCTAATTCATGAATAAGTATACAGCTGGGTAAAAGACAACGAACAATACGCATTCAATTAAATTCGGTATAAAAGTCGAACAGGAAATGAAGCATTCCATGACCACTGTCAACCACAACCACGTTGTCTTACTGTCTCCTCTAAAATCCCCAGTTCTCAAGAAATGCAATGTTCATGATCCAAATTTACATCGCCTTGTGTACTATAAATGCAGAGTATATCCTTCAGTTAACAAGTGCAATTCGAAGGGATGTAGTTGCTGCAGTCATTTAACTTGCAAGTACACTATCAAATCAACGGTCAACGGTAGAGTGTTTAGTTTAAGTCTTAACTCACATATAGATTGCAAAACAACTCATGTTATATATTTTCTTATATGAAATGTACCTCATTTTGGCATCCAAAATGTTGGACAAACTAGTGGTCATTAAAAGTTCGATTTCGTGAACACAAATACAGTATTGGAAATCTTAAGAAATTAAACAATTACTTATATCTATATTTTCTTCAAACAGGCAATACAAATAATACTAAAACTGTTCAGCCTGTTGAACATCTAATTTATGACACTATTGATCCAGTTTTAAATTTAAAGCATTAGCCGTTGAGTTAAAGTGGATGAAGAATTTGCAAACATCCTATCCACTGGCCTCAACGACAATATTTATCAGGAAGGTAACATGTCTCGAGATCCTGATATTGCTATTTTGTCTATATGTCCTCAATAGGAAACGTAGATATAGGTCACGTAGGCGCAATGGTACCATCAAAAGAAAGTCTAAAGTGTTTATATCCGTTTCATATTTACACAACATACATGAACGTACACATTCCGATAAATATACCATGCTTTCTTGTCTCACTTCTCTTTCTATATCAGCATTACATAAAACTGACGAGGAAGCCGATACAATATGTGTTCGTACGCATCCTGTTTACAATACTGCTTCCATCGTTCAGAGTTACACGCAACATGTTCTCCGACCTCATACCGATAACGAATCTGAACATGAAACGTTTTTCTTGAAAATAAGGGTAAATATGTAATTTATTTACCTCCTACTTTTGCAGATAATCATGTCAAAATATTTCAAAAACACTGAAAATCCTATGATTTTTTATAAATATAAGCACCTATTAGAAACATTATTTTGAATTATAATAAAGTTGTTTCAGATATTTATTTAGATACAAATACTCCGTATGTAGTAGATTGTAAAGACTCAACATTCAACATATCGAGAAACGCCTTCGTTTTCTATTTTCTAGAGGTCCTAAATAAAGGTTACCTTCATTAATTGATTTTAATAGTTGCCGTGTCCAGATTGCTGAATCTGTCGAAATCTTCGTGCTAAATGATGTCGTCGAGAAAGACAGATATTCAAGCGCGAAATGATTGGAAGAAACACACTCATTGATACTAGAATAAAGTTCTATACATCTAATGCATCATTATTACCATCTAGACCAAAGTTTACGTTTCGTCATCTGAGGAAAGGGATACATGAATTTCATACTAAATATATCTTAGTTCCTACTGACAAAGCCCCTAATAATATTATCATTGTTTGACGGCTATATTATGTTCATTTTTTAAAAGAAGAACTCGGGAGCACCGGTTCGTACAGTCTGAGTAACTCAAATGAGACAGATATAATTCGTGAACATACCGCACATATTTCCAAGTTTGGAATCAAACTGGACGAGAAGCATAATACATGCACCAAAATTAATATCTCCAAACTTTTAACATCTTGCCTCACAGCAGTTAAAGAGCATGTGAAAAGTTATTTTGAAAAAGCCTACGAAAACTCTGGTATCACTATATGTTGGTCAATAAAACATTCTGGCTAGGTTCTTAACAAACTACGTAATCTATTTCAAGTGTGATCATTATATACTTATGACTTATCTACACTTTACACTACTTTATTACATAACCTTATAAAATAAAAACTAATAGCTCTGATACCAAACATTTTCGCCAGGGAACAAACTGCTGTTTTAGCCTGTAACAACAAGTCTGTGCATCACTATCATTCTTATTAGAAAACATGTTTGTCAGATTTGGAAATACCGTATATAGGCAAACCGTTTGACTTTCCTATGGTTACTAATTGTGCACCCATTGTCGCAGATTTGTTTTTATATTTCTTGATATTTTAGGCCTGTTTTCCAGATGCACAAACTAATGTCATCGACGCTTTTAATAACACCTCACGCTATCTGGATGTTATACTTTATTTCGATAATGCTTTCTTTTATTCTGTGGTTCCTAACATTTATCCTCCAGAACTAAAACTCAATAAAGCTAACATTTCGGATTCTGCTACTCCGTTTCTTGATTTACATCTTTCTATTGAAAATGGACTGCAGTAATGACTACAATTTAAGATAAGAAAGATGATAGTGATTTCGATATTGTGAATTATCCACATTTAGATGGGGATATCCCCAGTACTGTTTCTTATGGCATGTCTATTTCTCAGTTAATTCGTTTTGCCAGAGCAAGTAGCCGTGTTGAGGACTTCAACTTTCGTAATCTTAACATTACTGAAACATTCCTCCAACCGGGTGACCTTTAATATAAGTTAAGTACCACGTTTTCTAAGTTTTATTATCGTAACACTGAATTGCTCGTCAAATATAATAGCAATCTTAAAACACTTCGGCGACAAGGTTTATCACAACCCGTCTGGTATGGAGATGAGATTTACAAACTTAGGAAGATTATCGTTCGTAATAATTTGCATGAGCTATTTATTAACATTATAAGAACATTTATAAATAGGTGTTATGACCGAAGTATTCTGTGGTATTGTAGTTGTAGACCCTTCTACAGTTTACAATTATGCTTTCCTTCTTGATTGTGCAACGACCGGACGGGCGGTGGACTCTATTTTCTTATTACATATATCTAAACTTTCTCAAATGTAAGGGGTTAACTCCGCGGGGATTATTTTGATTTACACTGTCCGGTTGTGTTGGGATGATGACAGGGTAAGCGTGATGTTTGGTGCACCCTTAAACCGGTTTAAACTCCCTTTTGCAACTGACCGTTCCAATGCCATACCCTTGCCTAAGCCTTATATGTTTGTGATGTGCTTTTTTACTGAATGTGTTTGTAACTTTTGCGTTGTAATACTTTTAGAATGACAGTATTCTGTGAATGCTACTCTTCCTGTTGGACATATAACCCTTTCTTCAATAAACAATTTATTCGCAACATCTCGAGCATTTCTTGAGTTGTCATTCGTTTTTCTGTGATTAACGGAGATAACAGTTGTTTTCTGTCTGAAGTAAATAATTAACGCATGCAGTAAATTGTGCGAGTCGAAGAGAAAACTTGACAAAGGAAAAATTACATTACATATAACCTTATAAACGGATATATTTCTATTTAACACATACGTGTATGAGTAAAAATACAGGATGAAAGACGAGGTGTCAAACTGTAATTTCGTAATATAATATAAACATGCATACATTTTCTTGGCATATATTAGAGCTCCTGTGGCAAATCATTAAGTGTACATATCAGACTACACCAATTATCAACCAGTCAGCGGGCAGGGAAATTGTTCCAAGGTATTCGGAGCTATTACACAGAATGTCTTCATTTTGATTGATTGACAAGGTTAACAAACCAAAACATCTTGCTAAAAAATTAAATTTCAACTTTTGAAGAGTGTTTATAAACGTTAGATCATACTTTTTTTGCAATGTATTCATCATTTGTTGCATAATCAAAACAAGAAGTATATTTTACATTTTCCTTATGATTCTACATGCAAGTAGGTGGGTCTGTACCATCCGACTCGAACAGATTTTTCAAAACATACTCAATGTATGGTTTGTGTATGTTTTTTTGATAAAATTAAGATAGGTCTTTCAAAACAAATAAGCAAACATATAGCTTCTTATAATAGGGAACTGAGTACAGAGCTTACAGAGCTTAGAGTTATAATATACGTCTATGGAAAATGAATTGGTGTAGTATGACCTACACTTATATCGAAAATGTCAGTGTTAGAGATTTTAAATGTATAATTAAATGTATTATACGTATAAGTCAAAGGTGTCGTTAACAATTAAAACTCGCTGAACCTATGAAGTCAATACGCGAAAACGTAAGTATCCAAACATTTCAAAAATATGTAGTTTCTAGCATACACAATCCTCTTGCAGCAATCTCAAAGTACGTATTAAGAACTGCATAGTAATTGGATCTCTGTTCCTTGATATATAATATGTATTCTTTTAACTATCTTGAGTACTACTTGTTATTTGGAAAGATCGCATGAATTTATAACGCGTGATATTATATTGTACTATACTCTAGACAGTTACTGCTGGATAAAGTCTCACCTCAGTTTGCGATAAACATAAACATCAAATCATTTTGTATATCGATCATTGCTAACGATCATTCCACGTGAAAAGTTGTATTAGAAATCGCATGAACATGATGAAAATTGAAAAGAAATCTTTGGCGAACAAAAAATATTTTATACCAACGAAATCAGACGTTCTTCACAGCTGAGCAGTTTGAAAACGGAAAAATGGATTGATTGTCTTTACCGGTTTATTTCAATTCAGTTTATTGGCATGAACTCCAGCAAATAGTTTATCACCAAACACAAACGAATTACGATACATCCTGAAAGGGAATCGCTTGAAAGAAACACAGACAAACAACGAAAAAAAATAGCAGATTGTTTCCACTGGTTTTATTATTCACGTTAAATATGTTGGTCTACCAGATATGTTCTACCTATATTTATAAATTGCTCTCAGCTTCATGTTATCACCATATAAACTGAATTATAACATGAGGTTTGCTACGACATTCCGGTATATTGGAAACAGCTGTTGCATTGTCACAGTTGCAATATGACCGTCAGTGTTGCAATATTAAAACCTTTATTACAAAAGGAACTTGTTCCAAACAATTTATTTTGTCATCGACCATCTTTTGTCGATATGCTGGTCACGACGTTGAAAACAACTTTCTAATAGCTATCGGCGCAGTCCTTATTAATTTGTTTAATATAACTTCACTAGAGACCGAAATACTCTCGTATAACAATAGAATATGTGAATCTGATTCGAATCGACTGAGTATAGTGCGTATTAATGATCAATGAAAGCCTTTGTTTCCTTTTAAATATTTACCTTTAAAATAGCAAAGGGGTTCTCTGCCTTACGCATGGACATTGCATGGTCTTAACCGTGTGACTCCATTTTAAGAACGGCTCTAAATGCACGTATATATGCTCTATATATGCTCTCAACATTGCCGGAATGATACAAACATGTGACAATCCATCAACAGCTTTACAATTATGTATTGGAGACTATTATTGTATTACCACTCGTTTTAAATGTTATGTTACATACACTGGCCTGTCTTATGACGAGTTAACTCTGTCTCTAATACATCTAACACTTTTGTTAAGACAGCTCACATCATTTATAGTTGTAGCCGTACGTTGTTTTTGCTTATTAGTAATATTTATCTGCGTTGAAACATGTTCGTTTAATATTTTTATTGTTCCTGATCTGTTACTCAGCGTTTTTATTTTAGTTTGATCACGTTCGTGTCTTCGTGAGATTTTAGAAAATGAGAAGATTTCCAATAACGTGATATGCAATTATAAGTTGATAGCGTAAGGCAATTGTTAAGGAATAGTGGGGCAGATTGGTGAACAAATTGTGCATTATTTGACAAAAGCACCAAACTTTGCACATAGCTAGACGATAACATACCTTAAAGATTTGGCTATGGAACCAATTCAGAATTTTCAAAATGGCCGCCATTTTCAAAATGGTTGCCAATAAAATAAAAAATAATCAATTGAACCTATATGTATCGGGTTTTAACAAAATACATTATGACAATCACAGCAAATTCCACAAAATAATAGGCAAAAGGTCATGACATATTATCTGGGTATATTTTAAGTTCAAAATGGCTACCATTTTCAAAATGGCCACCAAAACACGTTGAACATAGTAAAACATGTAATTCGTTTAATAGTTGTTTGTGAGAAGGTAATTAATATGTTAAGATGTTTTCACACAGTTTTCTTGACATGGTATTTGTTTGTCAATATTGCAATAAAAAGTTATTTAGAGGCACCCTATGGTTAAGGTATTAAGGGATTTGCACGTTTAAATACATTTTCACTTCGGATTGACTCTACGTTTTTAAAGCGTTTTGACATTTCTTAAGGGTACTAAAAATAATACTCTTATCAGAAACTGTCATTCCATTATGAAATATATTTAATATAAATTATCTGACTTGGTCAACCTTATCCAGACAAAACAAGTAAACCAAAACCGAACGCGAAAACATTTTATGCTAGACTAGTTGCCGAGCAGAAACAATGGAATTGGCCTGAAACCCAATGTGAAGATCATAATGGAATTTTGCGTTGATACCTTCATACTTAAAATGGAGGCACTTAAAACATCGGATACTTGTTTGAATACAGTACTGAACCCTGTCCTTGTGGAAAATGTATAATTAACTGACAATTTGTATTCCTTTCTGAAGTAAACACATGTTCCCAGGAATGCTCATCAAGTGATTACCATACTTATGGTAAACCGGGCTTACAGTTATTTCACTGAGAGTATGAGCAAAGCATGCCGACCATTGAATATTGCAAATGACGATCATAAAGAGAAACCAACAGTTCGCAATTGCAGTTTACTGGTGCTTGAATTACATTACATAGAAGATTCCTGTGTGACAAAAATTGCTGAACAAATAGGTAAAGTATGTCATGCAAAGCATGACACGTTTGTAACTGGACTTATAGACGACATAACCAAGTCACTTTTTTTACAGATAAACCAAAACACGTCTTTCGTTTGTGATCACCAACTTACAACATATCTTATAACTTGCTTTCTCCTCTCGCATAAATATGTATCATAAGGTTTGGATTAAGGTTTATCTGGTGTCTCACCAGCCCTTTCTAACTTTAGAAAACTTCTTTGGATTTTAAGCAGACTATACAAGCTCCTTTACAATGCCGTTTTATGCATACAAAACATTAGTAAGTATGATAAGAAGTTTATTTACGCGTTGTTGAATGTCACTTGCAGAAAATTTAATAGGGGGAATACTTTAGCCGTGATGAATATATATATATATATATATACCTGAAAGCGTGATAGCCATAATGCAAAACAAAAACAGAGCTCTGGTTACCTGGCTCAGCAATCGGTTGCGATAGAAGCAAAACTAAACACGTTTAATGAAACAAAGATGAAGGTGTGCTTTGTACCAAACAAAGAGAGTAGGATGCACACTGATCTCCACCAATTCACAGAGAGGTTGACATAGTCCGTGTGTTGCATGTTGCAGATTATGCCAAACAAGACCTTTCTGTTGTTTTTTGTCTCTTTCATTGTATTTTCAAGTCCTTGTTTGCAGTACAGTGCGGACCTACGATGCCATTGCATTCGGACGCTGTGGTTTCTATAGGACCCTATATCTCATTTGTTCACTAAATGTATGGTATATAAAGTATGCAATGACGTTGTAGTACATGTTATACTAATGGTACAGGAAATCCAGTTAGATGAGTTAGTTAGGTTATGGGTTAGTTTTAGGAGCTTGGAATCACTTTAGGTGCTTCGTTAAACATTGTATTGCCTAATCGTAAGGCCATATAAACCAAGACGCATAGTTGCTTTTCACACTAACTAGATGTAAAGAAATGTCTTCATTTGCTGAAAGAGGTAACACCTATGTTTGGAAAACCTGGAAATACTATTTTCAGGTTGCACAAGCTTTACAATTTCAAAAGTTGTGCTACTTGGAAAATGTGTTTTCCTTATGGATGACAGAGAAAATTCATGTACATGTGACAAAGAATTGTTGACATTCAATGGTTCCAAAATAAACAAGTCCATGTCACCAATTGCAGCTCTTATCAAGCACACATATTGAGTTATTTAACAGACTGGACAGTTGTTGGAGACGAGGCCTTTAAGTCCACCACTGAAATGCCTGCATCCGGTGACTGGAGGGTGAAAGAGATTAAGTTGGAGTCATTCTCGGTAACACTACCACTGGCCTTAGTGATTACAAGGAATTTCTTAAATGTAGATGTCAAAGAGACAAGTGTGTGACAAACGATGTGTCAAAGCAGGAATTTGTATACAGTCTTTTGAATATGGGATACTGTAACTGTGATAAAGATAAAATGCACCCTTCAGATCATAGATCCGTAAGATTAGATTATTTTTTTTTTTTTTAGATTTTATTCTTTATTACCTCCGATATGGAGAGTATATGAACATGCGCACACAATATATACAAGAAAATAACAAGCAGCACATGATATTGATTAGAAACATATATACACGAACGTTCTTATTTACGGGGTGAGTAATTACAAGGTAATAGTAATGATTAGGTACCTAAGATTCAAAAATTCGCCAGTACATGTACCAACAAACTGTAAATGAGCTTTCATTTATTCTCTTTATTTGCTGTTTTAAAGAGATTGATTAAATAATACACTTGCAAGAGTACATAGGAACATGGAATATGCATTAATAAGAAAGCATTTATCTTTCTGGTATTTTATGTAAAACTATATAACTCGCATACGACTGTATCAACAAAGATCACAAAGACTAGTTTGAGCCTCCGTGACCCTAGTCCGATACATTACAAGATGTGAAACCATCATCATATTTTACTTGCAGAAGTTATATGATTTTATTATTATTTCTTTATATTATATTTGAGATTTTGCATAATTTATTTACAATAAACACAATATAGTGTCTTGTTAATATCGTTTATTAAATCAACAAATGCAATTAAAGGTCTTAATTAAATTTAATTCTGATGAATCGAAGATGAAAAATATTGTTTAATAAATATTCTTTCCTATATTGTTTCTCTAACCGTTTAGAAGACTCGTCAAGCATTATTATTTTTTTAACACGCGGCATCCCGTTAGTTTTGCTATTTCATATGCATTTTTTAAAATCAGTATTAATAATTATGTAAATGGTTCAAAGGAAAAAATAGATTTTTACATATTACTAATTTGGGAATATATTGCACCAATAATATATTAAAACCTGTAATAGAATAGCCATGAACAATGACAAAATTCTGAATTTAAGTATATGCAAGCAGTTTTAAAATCAAAATGATATTGGAATAATCAATCTAGGAGATAATTTGGATGCTTGATAAATAATTCAAGATTGTTGTTGTTCCATTTAATAGTGTTTTACCAAGGCACTGGATGTATATTTAGAGTTATTATAAACTAAAAGTCTCTAATAATGATGAGACTTGAACACCCTTCAGAACTGCTTAAGGCTAAAGACTACTAATGACAAACTAGTTGGGGGCGTATTTGTAACAACTATACATTGAAGTATACACATACACCTATAGACATATACCTAAAGAACACCTTTGAAAAGCACATTTTGTTTACCGTGTACAAAAACAAAAAACAAATAAACAACAACTATTTTAAACATGTTTTGGCCAGTATTTTGAAAATGGCGACCATTTTGAGGAAAAAATGACAAAATTGTATTGTATGTTTTATTGTCTATTAATGTCCTGAGTTTGGTGTGTTTACAATAACAACATTTGCTGAAACCCATTAGTTATGGGCTTCATTATTTCTTTATGGAATATTTTGCGGCCATTTAAAAATAACTACCATTTTGAAAAATCTGACGTGGGTCCATAGCCAAAATTGTTTAATAGAGTATTGTCCAGGTATAAGGCAAGTTTGATGCTTTTGTCAGAAAATGCAATTTTTACCAATATATGTCACCAATCTGCCCCACTAGAAGGAATGTGTCTATTTTCCTTTAATACGCATACTAATATTAACTAAAAATACATGGCCCCGAATGCGCCGCTAAATGTTTATCAGTAAAGTAAAAGAAAGTATAAAAGTCGAACAGAGAATGCAGCCTTTACAGAACACAGGAAACCCCAAAACACGCAAAATGACAAACACGAATGGCAATGTCAATAAGGAATAACGGCAAATGACGTCACAAACTCAAAAGGGTTGAAAATAGGGCTACCGTCCTGGAACAGTCGGTGGCAAAAAAGGCCAATGGGGTGGTGTGGGGTGGTAAACCAGGTGTTAGGGTGCACCAGACCCAAGACATACCCTACGTTCATCCTAATAAAACGGGACAGTTTAAATAAAGCAATCCAATCCATGAACTATTCTCTAACCAACAAGGCAGCATTAATAGGCAATATAAGTGAAACACAAAGATTCTCGTGAATATAAAAATACAAAAACAACAACAGGAGAATAAACCATTGAGAGCACGACAAGACAATATTGTAGACAATCAAGAAACGGCACCGTCCTTTTGGGCTTTAGGTAGACGTCATCATAGGGTCCACAGCCTGTCCGGCCATCGCACAATGTAAGAGGAAAGCATAAAAGAAATATAAAAAGATCAGACAGGGAAAGTAGCATTCAAGGAGGACAGTCAACCACAAAACACAGAAACAAACACGCAAACAGACAAACAAGAAGGCAAAAGCAATAATAAATGCAAAGGACATAAAGTCAAACTGTAAATGGGTCCACCACTAAGGACGCTGTGCGTTGCTAAATGATAGAGTCATAGTTTGATAAATCTTGAAACACGTTTAGCAAAGATAGTATGAAAGTGATCATGACCAAGGATTTTACGAAGTTGATAAATCACATCACCATACAAGTGTTGTGATAGCCCTTGTTGCAAAATAGTTCTTAAATTACTTTACCGAAATATTAAAACAGAGATGAAGCATAGCATGTGTACCGTAATGCATGTTACACGGTCAACATACCACAAGATAAATGCCACTGCAGATTTACCCTGACGCGAATAATACTAATATGTATACCATAAAGCACACGACGTAACAGCAAATACAATATGATTCAGATGAAATGTTTTCCTATCAACTGTAGGTCTATGCTTTTTCGCCAAAGAATCACCAGTAAATCTACATATCTTTCACCATTCCCATAAAAGATTATACGCTTTTATGTTTAGAACCTGGTGTAAAGCTGAAAATAAAATCGATGGAACATGCCTCATGGTGTGTTGGAGTGCGATTGCGTCAGTTCGGTATATCATCATAAACAGCTTGTTTGTTCTGCATTCACATGCTTAGAAGCAACAGATTGTGACTTCATAAACGTGTTATTTAAAGTCAAGTATTTATATTACGAGGGGGGTTCAATATATTTTGTCACTGGTATTCGGAACTAACGGATACTGGAAATATAAAAAAAACTTCTTATTACAATCCTTTAAAGTAAATCGTGAAACACGTCTAACAAAGATAGTATGAAAGTAATCATGACCAAAGATTTTACGAAGTTTGTAAATCACATCACCATAAAAGTCAGATTGTGATAGTTCTTGTCTACTGTAAGAGTTCTTAAATTACTTTACCGAAATATTAAAACGGAGATAAAGCATAACATGTGTACCGTAATGCATGTTACACGGTCAACATACCACAAGATAAATGCCACTGCAGATTTACCCTGACGCGAATAATACTAATATGTATAGCATAAAGCACAAGACGTAGCAGCAAATACAGTATAATTCCTATGAAATGTTTTCACCATTCCCATGAAGCTATGTAATCGCATTATATAAGTTAAATGATTATACTCTTTTATGTTTTAGAACCTGGTGAAACGCTGAAAAGAAAATTGATGGAACATGTCGTCAGTGCGGTATATGATCATAAACACCTTGTTTGTTCTACATTCACATGCTTAGAAGCAACAGATGGTGACTTCATAAACGTGTTATTTACAGTCAGGTATTTATATTACTACAAAGAAATTTACAAATCAATAACTGGGTTTTATTTGATGTCATTTATTGATATAGAGAAACTAAAATTAATGACAACATGAACTAATTGGAAATGTTAAAAACAAAACCTTAACGACTGCCAATAATAACAAATAAGTAGCACATAAACGATCAGGTAACGCAACTTTAAAAAATAGCAATTAACCCTACCCTATCTTATTACCTTGTTTGCTGTTTTGGAAATGATGCTGTTATCAAAGCCCATAATCCTATTAACAATTGTATTCCAACATTAGTAACAGACAATGTAAACATTGGAAG
The DNA here is from genome assembly GCA_037043455.1 of Cyrtodaria siliqua. NCBI lineage: Eukaryota > Metazoa > Mollusca > Bivalvia > Adapedonta > Hiatellidae > Cyrtodaria > Cyrtodaria siliqua. Next base: position 90,517 of record JAWPHD010005768.1, on the reverse strand, counting down.
TAGTTAATATGCATCTGATATCATCATCATATTTTTTTCAGTTCTTCTCTAAGTTTTAATAACAGTAGTCAATTGTGCATGTAGAGGTTAGTTTATGAGGAATTACACAACATCTTAAACAGAAGGACATGAGGTGAATGATCACATTTATTTCTATATTCAGATTGAAGCCAGAGAAGAAATATGCGAAGATATGTCATATGCCACCACTTCTAATCACAACACCTTAGTTATGAACTCTAGTGGCAAAGTGATTGGCAGTTCGTTTGTGATGAACAACAGCTTGGAAAACCGCACGTACACATCCGAAGTATTAAATGATCAAATATTTTCAAGCCTTAATCCTACTAACAGTTCAGCCTATATGACTGCGTCCATGTTTAGGAATGTGACTGTGCCATTAATATGTGTCTTCGGAGGAATTGGGAATACCATGGCAGCGGTGACATTCCTGTACCGGAAATTGCGTCAAACGTCTTGCAATGTTTACCTAGCTATGCGCTCACTTTCAGACACACTGTTTTTGTTAACATTACTGGCTGTTTGGTTCGACTCGGTCGAAGTCAGTTTTTTTCACACGCAAGGAATTTGTCAAATGATCGTGTTTATGTCCTACGTGGCGTCATTTCTAAGCGTATGGTGCGTCACTGCAATAACGTTTGAAAATTACATAAGAATATGTCATCCAACGAAGATCAACTTGTTTTGTACCATGCGTATAGCGAAAAGATTTCTGTTTGTACTGTGTATAGTCGCAATCTTCACATATCAAACGTCACTGTGGACGACTGGGGTAGCAAATATCAATGGACGGAAGATGTGCATTACGTATGCCCAGTTTCAGATGATTTACATGATAACGACGTATGTAGATACAATATTCACGCTGATTATTCCGCTGCTTGTTATACTGATTTTATCTGGTTGTATAGTCTACTCTGTGATTCGGTGTTATAGGAGACGAGTCCGCAACAGGAACAAACGTAATTTCAGCTCAACCCCGCAGGCTAAGGTCACACGGCTGCTTTTTGGAGTTACACTCTTATTTGTAATTCTGCATACACCTATACATATGATCAAACTTAAAATGCTTGTGAATATATACATTTTAGAAATATTCACTGTAAATCCGACTGAAGCCGCCTTAAAAACAGTGTTTGAGAATATGTACTACCTTAACTTTTCTGCAAACTTTATTGTATTCTTTGTCTGTGGGCAGTCCTTTAGAAAAGTATTTTGGAGACTTTTCTGCAAATGTTGCTTGAAAAAGAAAGATGAATTTCCAATGACATTTACAAACGCAGAGCAGCAGACTGACCTGAGTTTGCAGATCCTGGTGGGTGAAAGTGATCCACCATGTGTAGGATCAAATTCCAGTACCACTGCCTTAATATCTCTTTGATTGCGTCAGCGGGTAGACTGAACCTGATCACTAAATGTGAATAAAAGTGTGCCTGATCACATATTATTTATTAATACTGCCTTTATATCAGTGTTAAAGCCACGGTGGGTGGGTAGACTATGGCATTTTCTTTATTGTTTTTCGTCAATGGAGTCAGTTTATTGAAAAATGTTTCCATAATTGTCCTGCGATGAATACTACGTTTTATGAATATAGTTATTGGAGTTAGGTGAAGAAACATAAAATTCTTTCGATTTAGAAGGTCATTCGTTCGTGTAAATATCTGTTATTTACTCATAACTACGATATACGTTGGTTATGCCATTTGAACAATTGAACAATAAGACGGTTTGGTTGTTTCCTTTTGAACATAAGTTAAGACATTGCTTTGTGCCGTTGTGTATCTGATTTGTATTTGTTTGTTTCAGTAATAAATCATGTTTGTTTCTATACAAATGCTTTTATACTTATTAGCGCTTATATATACAAAGGTCGCATTTTGAAACATTCTATTCAACATCTGAAGTTGTATTGGCCCCCATTAGAAAAGTTAAACGTCAATTTGTTCACGACAGTGAACTCTGGAATAAACTAATAGCTGCATATATATATAATCACTGCATTTATATTTATAATCGCTGCATATATATATATAATCGCTGCATATATATATATATGATCGCTGCATATATACATATATAATCACTGCATTTATATATATAATCGCTGCATATATATACATATATAATCACTGCATTTATATATATAATCGCTGCATATATACATATATAATCACTGCATTTATATATATAATCGCTGCATATATATACATATATAATCACTGCATTTATATATATGATCGCTGCATATATACATATATAATCACTGCATTTATATATATAATCGCTGCATATATATATATATATAATCACTGCATTTATATATATAATCGCTGCATATATACATATATAATCACTGCATTTATATATATAATCGCTGCATATATATACATATATAATCACTGCATTTATATATATAATCGCTGCATATATATATATATAATCACTGCATTTATATATACAATCGCTGCATATATACATATATAATCGCTGCATTTATATATATGATCGCTGCATATATACATATATAATGACTGCATTTATATATATAATCGCTGCATATATATATACATATATAATCGCTGCATTTATATATATAATCGCTGCATATATACATATATAATCACTGCATTTATATATATGATCGCTGCATATATACGTATATAATCACTGCATTTATATATATAATCGCTGCATATATATACATATATAATCGCTGCATTTATATATATAATCGCTGCATATATATTTATAATCACTTCAAATATATATATATAATCACTGCATTTATATATATGATCGCTGCATATATATACATATATAATCACTGCATTTATATATATGATCGCTGCATATATATACATATATAATCACTGCATTTGTATATATGATCGCTGCATATATATACATATATAATCACTGCATTTATCTCGTTTTAACGGAACACATACTACATGTTCTATCCTCAGTCAATGTTGCTTTATATAGTTATTTGCAATAATTGTTTTATTAATACAAATATTTAAATGAAATCAATGCTGTTATATATACCTATTTTTAATCAATGATGTTATATATATTTAACATTAATACAAGAGCATAGTTGTGTTTTACTTCTATTGCCTATTAATGCTGCCTTTTTGATTAGAGAATAGTTCGTGGCGGAGATTTCTCAATTTACACTGTCCCATTTTATTGGGATGACAGTAGGGTAAGTGTGAGGTTTGGTGAACCCTAGAACCCTAGCAATGCCCGCAATGACCTACTCTCTAACCAACAAGGCAGCATTAATAGGCAATATAAGTAAAACACAAAAATGCTCGTGTATATATAAATACAAAAAAAAAAATCGGCTAGAAAGCCACAAAGAAGGTACTCAGTGAAGCCAAAGCAACAAGAGAACAAAACATTGAGGGCACGACAAAACAAGATTGCAGACAAACATCAAACGTCACCGTCATTTTGGGCTGTAGGTAGACGTCATCATAGGGTTAACAGCCTGTCCAGTCATCGCACAGTTAAAGAGGAAAGCAGAGTGGCGAACTGTTAATGGGTCCATCACCAAGCATGCAGTGCGTTGCAAAAAATAACCTTTTAACAATTTAACGATGATAGTATGAAAATTATCATGACTAAGGATCTTAAGAAGTTTGTAAATCACGTCACCATAGAATTCAGGCTGTGATAGTCCTTGTCGCATATTAGTTCTGAAATTATTTTTATATTTGGAAAGAAGATCAGGGTTACGATATTTTGCAAAGATGTTACGAAGTTTATGGTACCGGTAGCCCTGATGGAGTAGCTTTTTAGTTATACAAAGATTACGAATATTAAAGTCCTCAACTCGAGTACAAGCTCTAGAAAAACGAATAAGTTGAGACACATAGACCCAATAAGAAGTTGCCCGGGAACCATCCCCATCTAAATGGGGATAATTAATATTATCAAAATTAAAATCATCTCTCTTGTCATATATTTTGCTAATTATTTCACCGTTTTCAATGGAGAGATGTCAGTCGAGAAAAGAAGCGTTAGTATCAAAATATTAGCTTTGTGAAGCAGCCATAAAGCAAGTACTCAATGGCTTTGCAGCAGCTGCAAGAGAACAAACCGTTAAGGGTACGACAGGGAACATTTAAAACTAACATCAAAGGCTACCGTCCTATGAGGATTAAGGTAGACGTCCCACAATATACACAAATTATTCAAAACACGAAAAATCTGCAATCATAATTGTTAAAGTTTATATACGTTTATCACTCCAATAACTTATACAAAAACCATTATAAAGACTCACTAAACTGTGACCGAAGGTGATGTACGTATTTACTTACATACAATATATCTATCCTAAAAAAATATTAATTTCATATATGCATAGTTATTCTAGAACGTTTTATATTTAGTTACAAGACAAGTTGTGTTACAATTACACATAATAATGTAGCTACTGATCAAAAGAAATGTCAATATAAAACATTATCAGATATCGATATAATTAGGTAAACACAAATACGTATAAAAGTTGAACAGGAAAGGTAGCTATTACAGAACACAGTCAAGCAAAAACACGCGTTAAAACAAATAACAACTGCAATGTTAAACTTGATTTAAGAACAATGTAAATATTCGTGAATTCCAAAAAGGATGACACGACATTTGGGACATTGTTAAAATAAATAAACTGTGGAAGATTAGAAACGGATAGTGGCGCAAACTTGTTACAAACTTACAAACTTGACTACAAATTACTATGTTGTTATTTACTGGCCCTTTGGGATCATCAAGCCCATTCTGTGTTGCTTTAATGTAGAATATCACAAAAGCCAGTGCTAAGAGGCGTGAGAGGTGTTGCATCTTATAATTACCTCTCATGACCAGACTCAATACAACCAAATCTGCTACTTTTCTCTCTTGTTTGTGTTTGTTGCTTCTATGGGATCACCTTTTCAGTAATTATTGACATTCACGCTAACGTTTGTTTAGTGCAATGCGGCGGGCGTAAAGTGTCGCCCCGATGAAATATTAGTAGTGTTATTAATTACTGGTACTTTTGGATTATCAAGCCCATTCTGTGTTGCTTTAAAGTAGTATATCGCTTAAGCCGGTGTTTGTGATTGTTGCTTCCAAAGGATCACCTTTTCAGTATTTATTGTTAAAATGTAGACGAACGAGGAAACTGAAATCTCTTCTTGTGTTACTAATAAAGTTCGCACAACCACTGTTTCTCGGTAACATTCAATTTTGTTTATTCCAAATACAGTTGTCTATTAGTCGAACAATCAATTCTTTGAAAACTTATATCAGGTTTGCATTTGCTCGATTATCATATGCCTAAATAATTATCTTTCATTTGACATAAATCTCTTAGAATAATCTTGTGATTAGCAATGGAGCTTCCGTGACTTCAATATTGAAATAACCTGATCATTATGACAAGTCTTAAAGCAGAAATTGGTCTTAAATCAACAAATCCGCTTTTGATATGTTTTTAAGTATTAAATATCATTATAAATACGATTTTTACTATGCCATTGATGTATGTTCAGTAAAAATATGTTTTTAAAGATAAAAATCGAACAGGCGAACAGGCATTGCTAAAAAATCGAAAAAAATCTAAGGGGAAAAACTCTTGCGCGAATTACCGGAAGTGACGTCATTGGGAACAAACTATTTTTTGTTTACATTGTGACTGAACGCAAAACAGTATACCTTGTGTGAAAATGTGAGATTTAAGCGATCATGATACTCAGTCAGAGGAAATGCCCGTGATAAGACGGTTACACAATGTGCAACCTTACGATTTTGAGCCAGAATACGTGTCTGAGGACGAAAATACATCGGATTCATCAACTGATGATGAAGCCGAACGCGGTGCAGGTGCAAATGGAGAGCTTGTAAATACTATCGTGTCATGTCATTCGTTACGTTCAGAGGTTCATTACACTATTCACTAATCTAACAAAATAGTGTATTTATACACTTACAGCAACAACAAACAAAAAACAACGTAAACATTGTTTTCATCGAAATCTGAGAGTAAATCACCCGCAACACTGTAATATCTTGGTACATACACAATAACCGCGAAATGTAGTATATTCCGAATGAATGGACCAGGTCTAATACCTATACATTAATACGAGCGTCAGATTTTTTTGCCGATAAGTAGACATGGAACAAATATATTTATTAGATATTATCCATAATTTATAAAAAATGAATAAAAACAATAATAAATGAAACAGCATATAATTTCGGCACCATAATTGTTATAGTATAAGATATTTGCCATAAGTCGCCATCAACACCAAACACTCTAGGAGCGGTGTTTGCAATATTACTTGCTCTCTAGTCTCCACTGCCCCCAACTATCAATACAGACTAATCAAATATTGCGGTGCACTATTGAAGTACAGCCTAATTAGGGTACATACGTCGGTTTATTGTATACTTTCATATTGTCCCGTTTAGTTTGCATTGACCTAAGCGTGCAATATTCTACGATATTGCACACATTGATATTGCACGGGAACTTTTGCTCGTGCTTGCTAAGAGCCGCGAAATAGAAATAAGGAACTACTTTCAAATAAAAATAACGGAATCCTTCCTATAGTGTCAACAAAAAAAATATGTGTTTTTTTACAACCTTTTATGGCAAAAATTGATAAAATAATTCAAATGGTCACTCACCCACTGTTTTTAACGTTATCGAATGGTAAACAAACTTCCGAAAATCGCTTGATGTTTTTAATGACGTCATTCGACGTCGACGTCGTTTTCGCGCAAAATAATCATCCACACAAAATGAAACTGAAAGGCAAGATAGGAATTCAATCAAAAGCTATAAAAATAACACAAATACAATGAAAAGTAATAGTCATACAATTAACATTGATCAAAAACAATATGAAAGTATACAATAAAAAGGTTATTGAATTTGTATGGCTAAATATTACTTGGAACTCGTTGTGTTGGCGCAGGACGACTCGCAAGCTCGTCGTCTTTGCCAAAACAACTCGTTCCAAGTAATATTTAGCCATACAAATGCAATAACCTATAATATCACAAAAGCACGCACCATTTAGGGAAACCTAGTTTTATGATATATTTCCTGTTTATTGCAACTACTCAAGTTGAGCGGTGTAATACCGCCGATGGCAGACGCGTATTGCACAAGACGGATATATCACATGATATGCGAGCTCTAATTTGTCGCGCACAAAGAGAGAAAAATTAATATAGCCAAAGTATTATGAGCACGATATAGACAGTTAGTAAGTATACTTACTCATGTATACTTACTCCTGATATACAGATCGAAAACAGACCAAACATATCAAATTACCATAATATAAAGTATATTATTATATTATACTTGTTTTACTTATTGCACGAGCTAAGAGGCGTTATTGTTGTTGCTTTGCCATAAAACATTACTGAATTAATATAAAAGCTAGAAATATTATTAATTTTCTGCCTTGTAATAGATATCCATTTTTTTTCAAATCCATATACCTATATATGTTGATAATATATATTTATAACACTATTGGCAGAAGAGGGTGAATAATTTAAAATGATTAAAATTAAAATTTGGATACAAAGACACAGTGTTTATTTCACCGGATTCATTTAAATTTATATGCTGAACGTTCTTAGCAATATTTTAAAAAAAGACGGCTACATATTATTAGCGCCGCTCTTCATTGGTTCACGTAAAGACGCATGCTTCTAATTCAACAGCTAAACATTCACGGTGTATATAAAGATACACCTTTCTTCAATTTATCATACGTATACCCGATGAGGTGCTAAGATAATTGAACATACATTTCAATCTTACTTCATGTATGAATTTCCGCCTCAACGCCGTCGAATAGGCGAATACAACTTGCTTGGAGACGGCGGGGTTATGCACTTCTCATTTTTATAGTCAAATATCGTTGGTACCGCTGTTGATTTAATATGCATGGCCTTTTGTTCTCCAAATTCAAAGATAATGAAACCAAAGGATGGACTTTCCACGAAGTCAACTCAAAATGTTTGCTACAAACTCGCGCGAAGGTTCCCACTTTCTCGACGAGTCGGGCGATTTTCTTCGGTAACGGTCTACACACACTTCAAATCTTAATATATCATTACCTCGATTAGGGAAACGGAAGAAACTTAGGTTATTATCTTGTCGTTCTTTATGCAAACTTTTTCACCCAGCAACAGCACACGGCATTTTTAACAAGTACCATAAAACGTAATCCTACATAGACAATACTATACAACTCAATGCGATACCGCTAATCGTTTGGTACCAATGACGTCACAGGATCACGTGACACTTACCAGGGCGAAACTCGAAGCGTGTGCGCTATGAGATAACATTGGCTACTGTGAGAAAACGGGACAACAAATAAGTGTAAGATTTGAACAGATTGTATATTATATACATATATTTCCGAATATATACTCAAAAGACACGCACTATTTCACCTTTAACAACACCCATGTAGTTACTAACGACAGCAATATAACCTAAATGTTAATTACACACACATATCTGTTTCTGATATTTCTGTTTGAGTGATTTAATCTTCTTTTATTACTTGTATAAGCTAATCGTAGACGAGTAGTGATACATAAACGAATGCCTTTATTAAAATGCTACTTTTTTTGTTTGCCATTTTTTCTTTATCCGCGTACGTCGAATGCGGATATAAGTCAATCGCTTCCATAAACAACGTACTTTGAAGAACAAAATGCATCTATTCAGTTGTAGGAGCAGGGCTGTAGTAGCTTTCCAATTCATATACATTCTCCTCCTTTCTTAGGTGGCTCTAAATTACGTACGATAATGTGTTGAATAGCCGTGATTAAACGCAAACTTACAAACACTGTCACTGTTCCGTAAAACCCATTTCAACTCAATTCAACTCTTTCTCCTAGTTTCAAAACAAGTATATTATACATCAACCCTTATATTGCGTGTTATATTGCGTAAGTATATTATACATCAACTCTTATATTGCGTGATATATTGCGTAAGTATATTATACATCAACCCTTATATTGCGTGTTATATTGCGTAAGTATATTATACATCAACCCTTATATTGCGTGTTATATTGCGTAAGCAAATACCGGTCGACCATCTTTAGCAATGTTTAAAAACGGGTTAATACGTGGCTAAGTGAGTGACTTAAGATTTCGATCGCTGTTCGCGTGTGTGTGTTTAACGATGTCTTGAGATTTCGGTCGCTGTTCTCTTGTGTGTGTTTAATGATGTCTAGAGATTTCGGTCGCTGTTCTCTTGTGTGTGTTTAATGATGTATTAAAATTTCGGTCGCTGTTCTCTTGTGTGTTATTTAATGATGTCTTGAGATTTCGGTCGCTGTTCGCTTGTGTTTGTTTAATGATGTCTAGAGATTTCGGTCGCTGTTCTCCTGTATGTGTGTTTAATGATGTCTAGAGATTTCGGTCGCTGTTCTATTGTGTGTGTTTAGTGATGTCTCGAGATTTCGGTCGCTGTTCTCTTGTGTGTGTTTAATGATGTCTAGAGATTTCCGTCGCTGTTCTCTTGTGTGTTTAATGATGTCTAGACATTTCGGTCGCTGTTCTCTTGTGTGCGTTTAATGATGTCTAGAGATTTCCGTCGCTGTTCTTTGAGTGTGTTTAATGATGTCTAGACATTTCGGTCGCTGTTCTCTTGTGTGCGTTTAATGATGTCTAGAGATTTCAGCCGCTGTTCTCTTGTGTGTTTTTAATGCTGTCCGTAATGTAAACATACACTGATATCATAAGTTGTAAACATGCTATTCTTTATATTGAGTAGTAGGCTGCAGTTGTATCACTAAGAGTTAATTGAAGATATACTTATGGCGTCGGAGTTTATTAATTGGATTAGCATGTTGTTATAGTCTTCAAAAACAACCATTCAAACTAATGGGTTTATTACAGAATATGTCAGCATCACGAGATATATTAAACAAAAGCTTCCAGTCGCCCGATTGTATTATATATACTGCATGCTGCCGAAAGAATGGCCAATAGAAGGAATACAAGCATCAAGGGAATGCATCTTCCTGTGTATGATACTGTCCAGTTAGAAGCAAAGAATAAGCCAATATGTCGATTTTTTCATCTAAAGAAAGTATATTCCCTTTTCCCATTATAATGGCTAGGTGAGACTGAAATATGGTTATAGTCAACAATGGGCATCTATGGAATTTAGTAAATAAAAAAATAAAAATGATTGAGAGAACGAAAGGTTAATAATTTAAAGAAGGAATGCAATGAATGAATAAATGAAAGAATAAACGAATGAATATATCAAGCTATGTATGAATGAATAAATGAATGAATGAACGAACGAACGAACGAACGAACGAACGAACGAGAACGAACGAACGAACGAATGAATGAAGAACGAACGAACGAAATAATGTACAAATGAATTAATGAATGAACTAATGAAAGAATAAATCAATTAACTAATTAATTAACGAATTAATAAATGAATAAATTAATTAATTAATTGATGGATCCATGACTAAATAAATGAATGAATTAAAGAATGAATGGTCAAATATAATTAATGAACGCGAATACAAAATAATGAATAAATGAACATTGTCATTGGGGTAATGAAAGTCTCTTTTAACTTTAAGATTACTCAGAAATGAGTACAGTAGCGTTGCCTGTGCAGTGTGGCTGCGTTAAAACGCCTCCCGGTGCTTGCAAGTCAGAACTGCTATTCGTTCCGATTTTTAGAGATCGCTGAACCCGGTATATACAGATACCGGAGGTACATTTCAAATACTTGTGGTTTCTTGAATTTCGAATAGGTGGTTCCACTACTCCAGCATTTTGTTTATTTAATTCGGACATTGTTTTCGCGTTAAGGGCAATGCGTTTTGTTAGAAACTGGGACCATTAGCCGCTGGCCATGGAATGGTGTGAAAACACCTCATTGAAGGTTCCAACTTCGGGATGGCTCACATTTCTGTAATATTGGCATTGTAAATATTGAGTTCTGCTCAACCCGGGGCTAGATTTGGTCATCCAACATGAATTGGAAACACCATTGTTAAATAATGATTATATTCAAACTGATAGCAATTAAACAGCTATGTATGTAATAGCACAGATATGCTACCCGTACGTTTAAATGCCGTTTTGGATAAAAGTTTATAAGTAAGCACCTGGAGACTATAAGAATAAGTCATGGGTATCCGGTGAAGATAGGGAATTCCAACCCAAGGTTATGTGAATTTATCGGAACCGAGGCTCTGCCGCAGTTGCGATTAAAACACTTAAACCAAGGGTTGGAATTCCATATCTGAACCGAATACCCATGACAAATTATTTCTTACATATCAGAGACATGTTGTGCGTTAACGCCGTCAGCTACTTACGTTTTGCATGTTTTCCTGCATTCCGGATGTTGGTGCTCGCGTGAATTTTATCTCGACGCTAGGGTGAGATGGAAATATCTAGCCCCGGTAAAATGACGGATAATCTTGTATGGTATGCAAGAAAATTGAATCCACCTTATAGTCGCAAAAAGCAAACATGGTGAACGATCGATATGAAATCAGGGCGCATATGTTATGATATTAGTAACATTAACTGCCCGACAATAAATTAAACATAGTAAAATATTATCCGTTTAAAATTATCTATACAAATACAAAGTTAAGGAAGCCATTTAACGTCTTAACATGAGGGATGATCGTATCAGATTTCAGTACTAAAACACCTCATTTCATTATAAAAAATGCCCTTAAGAATAACATGCATTTCATCCTCAACTCATTTCGTACATAAGCTATCACGTTCTTTAAAAATTTCATATCGTACTATCTCTGATCGTAATAGTGCAACACCACATCTGAACCTTGCAATTACTTACCGACGATGATGCAAACAATAGAATTTTTCAATAATTCTCAAAACAATACTCTGCCTAAACATTATTGGTATCGACAATCAATACGATGCCAAAAGGTTAAATTAAAGCTATTGTCTAGTCCATTTGACCATAAATGTAAGTGGTAATACATGAATACGTTTTGCAACCCTAAATTGCAGCACGATACGGGATAAAGAACCGAATAAATTAATCAAATCATAATTTGTTATAACGCAAAGACAGTAATACTAAAGTGGGCATAATATATTTACTTCTTTACTTTGAGCGTTTTTTTACTATGTATATAACATTCACGGTGCAGTTCATTGAGCAAACATTGAAGGTGGGTATCACGTTGTGCCTATAAAATGATCTTTATGAAAATCAATGCCTGTTCATAAAGCCTGAATTCTAAATCGTTAAACAAAATAATATAAAATTAAAAACAACAGGATATAACACACATTCTTGAAGCTCTAAAATGACATCAAACCAGTCAGTATAATGAATATTTACACGTACACACGCAGAACAAGATACATATAAAACAAATAGATATAAGAGACAATACGGGAATGCATTGAAGAACCACAGTCAGGCAAAAGCACGCATAGCAACGAACAAGTAATATTTATAGCATAATGTTTCGAGTATATGCGATTTATACTGCTTCTCGAGGGCCGTAGGCCCAAGAATGCAGTATAAATCGCATAAGAGAAAAATATGCTATAAATGTTTTTATTAACATAGCCATTTATCCAAGAACGCGCGTGCAAGAAGTTTTGGGGCGTTTCAGTTTTCAGTAAAAATAACAGCTAGATCCAATCCGGAAATAGCGTTATCACACGGCATGAGCATGACCCAGGTTTTGGTTATTGCAGGCAATCGCCTTTGTATATTATTGGGCACATGCAATGTCGAGCAGTTGGTTTAGTCATTATGACTGACAGGTTGTGTGTAAACATTACAACTGCGCTTGCGTACAATTGAGTAGACCATGGTATAACTGCCGAATCTGTCATTCATATACCAGCATTTATAGTACGGTTTAGGCTCAGACCTTCAGGTTTATGAAAATTATATCATAAGCAAGAACAAAGGAAACCATTAGAGCTATGGTACAAGATTTGATAGTTAATGACATTTTACTAGATATACCAAGATAACTTCATCGCATCCACAACTTATCTCTGATATTGCAAATACAACTCTTACCCTAATGTCATCCCAGTAAATCGTGGTAGTGAACATAGGGCAATTCCCGTCACGAAATATCCTCTAAGAAACTTCGCAACATTAACAACTATAATAGGTATACAACATACAAGATCATGTATATATGAATATAAGAAGTCATAAGACCAAAACGCCACACTGCAAGTACTAAATTAGCCATATTACCAAAATAATACCCCTTAGGAGCATGACAAGACAATACAAGACTAGAGACAAACATCAAACGCCACCGTCCTATTTTTTGCTTATATGGTCACTAATATTTATCCACGAGAGATCAAGTCGAATAACGACAACAGTTCGCATACCATAACACATTCTTCATATCTTGATTTCCAGTTACTATGACTACATACATAAAAATATAAGAGATATCAAATTAACTTTGACATCGCTAACTATTAAAATGTATACTGGGATATTCTAGTGCTACATCATACAGGTTGTATAGCTTCCATCTCATTGTTTCGCTAAATATTTGAACGATAGTAATGACTTCAATGATCGAAATCAAGACATTGCATGCAAACTTCTTCAGCGAGACTTTCGTTATTACAAACTTCGGAGATCCTCTTCGACGCAACGAAAACGTACTGGAGAAGTACAACACAGGCATAAAATCATTTCTGTGAATAGATAGGACACCGCCTTTATTTTCTGGAGATGCGAACTACAAAACTAGATAAAAAAAAAATCGAACAGGATAGGTAGCATTCACGGACACAAACCACAAACACACAGAAGCAAAGAACAAATTTAAATAAATACTGAGGTGATCGCTTGAAGCAACAAACACAAACAAGAGAGAAAATCAGCAAACTCGGTGTGAGATCATTAAGTAATATACAAGCACCGTAAATGAAGGCAACAGTGTTGAGTAAATTATTGTGTTTATGTATTATATTCTTAGCTAGCTTGCTTCAAGGGATTACGATCTGATACTTTGCTATGTAGGTGTTAACTGAATGAACATCCGATAGGAACTAACGACACGCGTTGTTTTTACTGAGTGGAAACTAGTAGTTTATTGAGTAACCAACCGTGATAAACATGATAAAAACAATAACTGACGCGATAATCATCGGGAGACATACTGTTTTAGTCTCTTATTTCCTGTTTACAGAGATTAATGTGTGCAGATTTGCAATGCGTAGTAGTAATAACATGTAGTAAATGTGTTAATTACCCAGTCTAAAGTTGTTTAAAAGGCAATATAGACTCAACACATCCTTCTTTAACTTGATTATTGATAAGTCTCCACCAGCGAATGACGCATGTTAAGGTCGATATCAAATAATTGTATCAATTACATCATCACTCTTATCGGACATATACCTGTGGAAATAGTACATACACATGTCAATGCGTGAAACACTACTTATGTATAATTATTATAAATTACGTATACAGCAATACTATAGTATAGTTTCACTAAACTTTTTTTGCACATTTTGTTTCTTAATCTTCAAAATTAAAGAACCACTATACATTGATACCAAGTCATGTATTGAGGCCTAAACACTCCAAAATTGTCATCAACTTTGAAGCGGTAATACATACAAAACAATTTAAAAATGCACCATCATTATTTCTTAACATGCATAACAGTAAACATAAACATCATTTTACTCGTGGAAAACCATACCGGTCATCATAATTGAGTTTACGGAAGATACTTTAAAAGTTAAGGAAAGTAATTCACAGTTTCCATGTGCATAAATAAATGAATAACATGTTTAACTAATTCAATAATAGTATACATATTTTAATCACTCCTTGACAGACTAACTGAACGGCTCCGTCGGATAGGCATACATACATTATTGCAGATAGTATGATAGGCAGACAAGTAGAAAGACGGATGAAGAAACGAATGGACGGTCAGACAGATTGATATATATATATACGCACATAACGTTTTATGACGCATTTACCATGTTAACATTTATTTATTTATTCTCTTTATTTTCTCATAAAGAGATTAACATGTGCAAATGTGCAGTGCGCAATAACATGTAATAATTAACGAATGCAATTGTGAATCATACAGATAACTTATGTACAGGAATCAACATTTTCAATTCAATGAACAAATACAACATAAAGAACAATAGAGCAATACAATTATGAAAGATAATAGCATATCATATGTTATACATACACAATGATATTAATTATAAAGATAGATATCTTTATTTTCAATATATATGAAAACAGTTAGTATATATGTTATCACAATATAACTTACACAAGCAATTATGCAATCATGTGTCTCTATATCACTCGCAATTTTAGTTGTTATTGCAAATGTTTTCACTATATCACAAAGAACGCTACTTCGCCTTTCGTAAGGCTATCTCATATAATCTACGTTTAAACAATCGTCAACAAAGCTGTATGATTTCTTTACGTAAAACTATGCCATAAAGTGTAGGTTTAAACCATGGGAAACAAAGCTGTATGCATATCTGAAGAACATTTCTTAGAGTTCGATTGTATTCAATATATCTGATGATTTTCTGATAACATGCTGAAGAAATGTTTCATTGTCATAAGTTTGTAACTCTCTTAGAAGAGCAGTCCAAAATTGGGATACAACCCCGTTGAGGAACGTTTCACGTAAAGCAAATGTGTCTTGGCAAGCTGTGATTACATGTAAGTAAAAATCAGTATGTATGGTCTCACACAAGAGACAGATCTTTACTTTTTTCGTTGAAATATCAACCCATAGTTTACTTACAACTACCGAGTTAGCGAGAGTTTGTCTGTCCGGAGCACATTTCCATACCACCGCTGGGGAGATATCATTATGAACAAACATAAATTTGGAGAATGTTTTGTCAATTTGTGTTCTATTCATCCAGTTTGGGACGTCTTCATGATGTATGACTTTGCTACATATGGTTTTCCATGCTTGTCTTGATGGGAAAACACCAACCTCAGCATAATTATGCAGAAAATGTACCATGTCGTACTTTCGAAGGACGTTATGAATATCGGGGATGTACCCCGTTTGTTTATTATCATTTTTTACCAGAAACAGTGCCATTCGATTATTAAAAATGGAAGACGATTTGTTGGCATGCTACAAAGATTTGCAAAATTCCCAATTTTCGTTTTTCTATATCAGATTGAATTGTCGACCAACCTAGCATACTCATACATATATCGGCTCTTATTAAAACATCGAAACCTTGAATCTTTTTACAACAAAGTCGGTACAATCTTTCCAATTTGTCAATGTCTCCTTTCGTTAATTTATATCACAATTCTGAACCATAAAGTAAAGTTGGCACACACATTTTTCTAATAAGTGAGGTCGATGTTAATGGATTGAGTTGATGTGGTTTCAAACCAAGTAACAGAAGATTAAAATAAAGACGAACGTGCCTTTTTACATGCTTTTTTAATTTTTATCTTCATTATTAAGTTTGTCATTTATATGTATGCCAACGTGTTTGATATTTCTTATATTGCTTTTTTTGGGGTTTATTATGTATCGCCATCTACAAGTGTATGCATGAACAATGTTGAGCATATTTTGCAAGTTTTCTGGGAAAATGCAAGAGAGCGTCAAGTCATCTGCTAGTGTAGAGTTACCAGCTTTTGTATCTATTACAAATATTCCCAGATTACTGTCTGATAGTTCTTGCAATAATCCATCTATAAATAGGTTATACACCCAAGTCGATATGATTCTGACGGATCCCCTGTTTAACAGGAAACCAGGTTGATCTTGTTCCACAGACATATATTCTGCTTTTCATGTCGCTACATGCATTAACCAAGATGTTCCACAGTTTTCCTCGAATACTGAGCTGGTGTAATTTATAAAATAGACCATCTAACCATAGTGTGTCAAAAGCTTGTCTTGTGTCTAGGGAACACATAAATATATACTATGCTACCTAATTCTATGTTGTATAGCACAGATTCGTGAATATTAAATGAGGCGATCATGGAACCTAATGTTGTTGGTACGCATTTTGTTGCTCATTCGGGAATATAATATTATCAGTTTTAACCCATCTGTTTAGTATTAAATGCAAAACTTTTTCAAATAATTTATTAATTGCTGGTAATAACGTTATAGGCCTATAATTTCTTGGATCGGACCTGCTTTTGCTGTTGCCTTTATACACTGGTATGACAACCCCTTTTTTTGCAATTTTTAGGGAATATTTGTTCAGCAATGATTAGGTTAAACAGTTCGGCATGTGCACGGTTTAAGGAAAGTCCACCTAATTTAAGATATTCATTATATAGGTTGTCAAACGACGGTGCTTTCCTATATTTTAGAGAGCGCACAAGGCTTTCTACATATTCGGCAGTGATGTCCGAGTTCAATTTAGGCGAATCTGGTAAATCATTGTTTGTCTGATTTCTGATTCTATTTTCGTCCTAAAGGAGTCATCAAAGAGATCAGACTCGAGAGGGGTATAAACTCATTCGTAGAAATTTCGAAACTCCTCACAAATACCGTGTGGATCTCGTATCATTCCATTGCCTGAATCAATTCGAAAACAAGTCCAGACTCTATTGTGCCCATCGCGTCAGGTATACCTTGACGTGTTCGTTGGCGGACGGACTATAAACCTTAGAATTACACACACACACACATCAATTCGAAAACAGGAGGATGCTTGTTTACCCTTTATTTTCTTTACAAAAATGAGATATAGGGTCCTATAGAAACCACAGCGTCCGAGCGCAATGGCATCGTATGTCCACACTGTACTGCACACAAGGACTTGAAAATACAATGAAAGAGACAAAAAACCACAGAAAGGGTGGTGAAGACAGGGTTACCGACTGGTTAGCTTGAATCGATTTTATATGCGCACAATCCTCGCTATTATCCTGTCTTCAACGCCGAAATAGACAAGACAGTGTAAACAAAACTACATCCCATCAAAAGGAATTCTCTAACAATAAAGTTCACATCCTGAGAAACTAACTAAAGAAACACATACAAAATAACAAACATCTCAGGATGTACCCAGACTCGTACTGAACAACCATAGTAGTTGCAGCTAAAGAGAAAACCAATCTAGGGTACGACATGAAAACCCGAGGGACGAAAGCTCATGCACCCACCTCCCTTAGTTGGGGTTTTAGTTAGTACAATCATAGAGTCCCAAGATGTTGTCCAGTCATCGCACAAGTGAAAAGTGAAGCGTAATGACTGACTGTAGAGGGGTCAATCACTAAACATGCAGTGCGCTGTAAAACCAAAGGGTTATATCCTTTTCTGACGAACTTCCTGATTAAATTTGTAAAGCGGTCAGGAAACTCGTCAGACCCCTTTGACTTTCGAAATTTATAGACCACATCTCCATAAAATGAGGGTTGTGATATGCCTAGTCGCAGAAGTGTCTGAAGATTGGTGTTGTACTTTAATGTTTACAATTTGCAACATTATTTTTTTTAAATTGAATACCAAAAAGTGGCAATCGTTAAGTTGTACATGTTAACTGCCATTAAAATCCTCGGGTAACCGAGTATTCTTATATTTTGTTATACATTGCTGTTTTAATCAAATCAAAGGAAACGAAATATATAGCTCAATGGATTATATAAGCCTTTGAGCTTTAAAGCAAAGAAGCAGTTAAACTAATGTATCGTTTTCTTAAAACAAAATTTCCACCCCTCGGTTTGGTTTTGATAAACGTGGTTTCTGTTTCTGTATATATCACCGTTATATTTATAAAACCATATATGCTCATATCTATAACATCAATATATTTAACAGACGTAGTAGGCTTGTGAATTTATACAGATTTAAAATGTAAGCATTAAAAAAAGTTAATCGAAACGTTTCATTCCATGCAGTGTTCTTATACCAGAGGATTATAAAACAGGGTAATGACAAAGTTATTACAAATTTGGGGAATTAAGGATATTGCGTCTACCTGTATCTATTGATGTTTTGCTTATCGAGAGTTTAATGCAAACCTCTGTGTGAATTACCGTATCTAAAACGACACATACGAAATATTGCAGTCTCGGTTTGATTGAGACTGTTCATGAGCGGTAGTGAAATATGCTAGCTACCGCTCACGCCCTCTAGCCCCGGGTTGAGCAGAACTCAACATTAATAAAATCAATAGTACAACATTTTAACCATCCCGAAGATGGCATGCATATGGCGGTGGACATGGAGTATCTTTCTTCCCCATGTCGTACGGCGTATGGTCCCAGTATCTAATACAATTAAATGCCCCGAAGAGCGAAATAAACATAATGGAATTTAGTTGGGAGCAGCGGTTATGAAGCCTGCATATCACAAGTAACAGTCAAAAGACTAAATTAAAAAGCAGACAACATATCCTATAAGTGGTTAAACAATACCCAGAGCCTTTAATCGGCCGGAGTAGTGGAACCACTGAATCGAAAATTAAGTAAGAAAACAAAAAGAAATGAAAAAGTACCACCGTATCGGTCTCAGCGACCTCCAAAGATCGAATGAATAACGGTACTGATTGCAAGCGCGGGGAGACGTTCAAACCTCAGTAATTATAATATATCGGAGATTAATGTGTTTATGCAACTCCTTCGTATTTCATCTTTCGAAAATGATTACATTTAGCGAGTTATGTTTAGAAATGTTTAAAATAGACATCAACCAATCGAACCATGTTAAATACAATCCACCGAGAAAGATAATTCATGGCTGAAAATGTTGGTGTATATTTCAAAAAATACAAACTACGAAACAGCTTCCACCCACTCACACATACATCTTATAACTAAACTTCTTAATGTTCGCTCCATTATATTTACAGCATATTGATTTGCAAAATATAATTGCCTATATTAATCATATACTCAACGTTTAAAGGCTGAATCCTCAAATCTGAATACGAAATAAATCGTAATAAAACCATAAATAAAACATCATAACTTATTTGCATTCATAGTAAAGTATAGCAGAAATAAATATTCCTTGTTTGGTAAATGTTTTCGCTCCACCCTTACATCCTATTTTAACGGTGTTTGTGTCAATCCGATGAAAGTAATAAGTGTTAGGTACACGCATTAAATCGTATAACGCGTGTTAGTTAATGTTATTCCGGTCCACCCTCTCATGTGTTAGTGTTTATTGTTAATGTGATGCATCATGAGGGATTCTTCATATTGCATCTATGTCCGGAGGGGCTATACAAATTAGAATTACGCACGCATACACATACATCATTATGCCACACAATTGTTTAAAGAGGACTGCATTGTGTTGATTACTTGTTTCGGTATATTTCCAAACATTAGACATTACCGCTATGTGTTTAGCATTTACAAGGTTCATTGCAACACTGATGTGTCTTCTTCTTAATTTATATGTAAATGCAACAGTGTTGCAGATGCACTGAATCCTCGAAATGGAACGTCATAATTAATAATTGTGTTGTTATTTTTATGAGCGGCATTTCTATAAAATTATAATATTGCCTCCGAGACATATTTAGCGCTGACAAAGGAAAAGTTTATTTGTATATGCGCACAACTGAGAATATGGAGAATTCCGGAATTGCTCTGCGCAAAGTAAGAATTCTTAAAACGCCCGGTATTAACGAAATAGTCAAAACGCGCGGTATAATTCTAAAATCGCGCGTGTACATAGTCGGAACTGGGACAAAGTAGGAATATATTCGTGTGTTGTATAATTTACAACTAATTCGTATTTACGGCATTCATGCCGTTTTAAACGCCTGTAGTAAATGGCAAATTATATGAAGCGTTAGCACTTAAACCCCGACAAAATAACGCGCATCATGGAATTTACTACCCTCGTACATGTCGTAATCAAAATATAAATACAAATGTAAACTGATTATTAAATTATTAATGTTTTCTCGTCGCTATTATATCTGCAATAAAGCACCTTGGCATAATAATAACAAGAAAACTTGGATACAAAGTATCAAAGGCCCGCCAGAACATTTTAACATGAATACTTTTGTTTCAAAATAGTAGACGTAGAAGTGAATCTATAGGTGCCATTGAGTATAAGGTTTCATATACGTATTACACTATGGCGTATTTCCGTGGCATTGTACGAAAATAAAATCGGGGCGCACCAGACACAATGTTGTTCAATTAACAAAATGTCCTAACTTATAATACGAGGTCGTTGTTTTCCGCGATTTTATAAGTAAATGTTAAGGTTTGAAAACACCAGTTGCTTGTTGGTGTATATATATGTCGCCGCCTCATTGTTATAACAAGATTTGTGGTTCTCTGTATATCTGAATATATATTTATAATAATGTATGAGTCTAATGCATGATAATGATGACATGAATAAAATGAATAAAGACAATGCCTGAATGGAAATAACAATGATGAATGGAAATAGCATCTCAATTAATATAATCACAAGTAAAGTATTGTATAGAAAATACATTCAGACATAATAACAGGCTAAATGCACAAGAAAGTTCTAATTGAAAATAACAAAGGATCGCCATCTTGGAATTGAACTCTACATGGAAATTGACGAATTCTTATAAACTAAATAACTCCTAAAATAACCATTTCCAGAGAAAAGTAATTAACACAATGATGGATACATGTCTCATAAACAAACATATTACTAACCTGAATATATATATTTCCTTTTACAAGATAAATTCAACAGAATGCAAAATGGCAATAGCTTCTGTTCTTTCTTTACCAACAGAGATCTTCAACTGCGCGCATGATTTCCCCGCCAGGTTAGTTGTGTCAAAGGTTAAATGTACTCACCTGTGAAATATTACTGAAGTTTAAAGGTGGCCATCCTAATCTGAAATGTCTAACGTAAGGTAAAGAGAAAGTAGATTGAAAGATGAAATGAGTGATGAAAAGAGATGATGAACTGATTAAATGTTTAAAACACAACACAATGGTGAGATATACATGTTCTTAATACCTGTATATGTCATCCTGTGACATATAAAAGGAGTGTTTTTGCTTATATTTTTAGCAGACCCTTTAAACTGACCCTTTAAATAGTATAAAATATGCAAACCTTTAAATAGTATAACATATGCAAATCTATTACTTTCAACTGTCGAATCTGAATAAAAAAATGAATATAATAACTATACGTTATAAGAAAACATAAAAACAATATATTAAGATCATAGATCGGTAATGTCATTTGTTTTTTATGGCGATATATTGGTAAGTTATGCCATTTAATGTAATTTATTTATTTATTCATTGTGTTAATATGTGCATGAATTTGATTTGCAAATAAATTCTTAAAGCAGTGTGTATTTGACTGTTAAAGCCTGTATTTCTCTACCTTATTTGAAGTATTATAAACATTACTAGAAACTATGCTCAGGTTACATCAAATGATGAGAATATTGAATTAACACAAGTTATAAACACATTTGTGAAAATGTTTGTTTGTTTTTACTTTATCAATTACTTCGAAATTGTTAAAAATAAAAACAAATTAAACAGTGTTACTCTTGTTCTGACCTGAGGTCTACTATCCCAGAGACAAACTGCATACATCCCTGTGCTGTTAATGCGCAGATTACTTTCGAGAACCAGTCACTATTAACTTCGTTTTGAATCACGTCTAAAAATAAACCTCTAAAAATAAACTGATACTGCGGTGGGTCGCTATTCTATTTAAATACCATTACTATACTATACAGTAGGAACGCCAGCCCTCTGGCGTAGGGATATTTATCAAACAAGGTCACGTGATAAAATCGATAAGAAAATGACATTATTGGGAAAATTGTCACTTGTCATATTTATTCACCTCTTATTTATAAACTGTGATTATGACAAAACACAATCACAGATCGTTGTTAAAGTAATAATATTCATAAACTACATTGGTCGAACATAATTGGTGTACACTTCGTGAAATTCCCATTAATAGTTAAAGGTATTTTTCAAAGGGATGAATTTAGGTTGTTTTAAGGTTTAAATTGCCAAAAATGCGCTTTTAAATCAAAATCGATTTATTTTGTCATTTTAGAAGCGAGAATAAAAACAAATGCATGTACGCGTAGATAAATCTTTCCTCTGTCCATATGCAAATTTTTAATGAAATCAGAGACAAGTACTTTTTTTTCCCCAAAATTAACTAACATGACCCACGGACGCAAAGACGGCATAATGCATATACATTTACAGACGCGACCGGGTACACAAGAAATGAAATAATTCCATTATTTCAATACATATATTTCAAATGTATGTATCCATGCATTCCAGATTAAATTTCTGATCTATACATCCTTTTGGTTTATGCCGGAGTGCTCAGAATAGGTTTTAACAAACCAAATTGTAACGGTACGTCGGGAAAGGAAATGAGGATAGTGGAAATATATGTTGCAGTGCTAATTTTCTGAATCCGAAAAGAATGCAAAAAAAAAAAGTTTTAACAACGAGAATGAATTTTTTTTCTTGAAAGTGTTCATTGACATGTCTACTATTAAAACCCAAAATTTAAAGTCAATCAGAAAAAAGTACTTTTTTTTCCCCAAAATTAACAAAGTACACCGTGTTCGCTAAAATATGAACAATCGCCTTTCGAAGTTAATGTACACGCGGGATATAAAACCATGAAATTGTGAAATCCTTTTAAAGAGATATATTGATTTCAAAATTGTTCTGTATTTAATAAATTATTAGAGTAGAATGTTCACCATTTTTCTCAAGGACACCATTACGGTAGTATCCCTGCAACCCCGCCCCTCATTCCACCCCCACCACCCTCCATACCGTATTGATTAAGTTGTATATAGCTGCGAATGCGCAGTTTTAATCAAATTCGATGTATTTCATCATTTTAGAAGCGAGAGAAAAAAACAAAAGCATGAACGCGTAAATACATCAGTCCTCTGTAGATATGTAAAATATAAAAATATTCGGAGGCAAGTACTTTCTTCCCCCGAAAATTAACGAAGTACACCGTAATCGTTTAAATACGCCGAATCGACGTTCCAAATCGATGTTCGCACGGAATACAATTGTGGAATTATGAATTCATTTATAAAGATAAATCGATTTCAGCATTGTTCAGTAGTTGTTATATTATTGATGTAGTATGTTCACAGTATTTATGAGAGCAACATTACTGTAGTATCCCTCCAACCCCGTGGGCTTCCCCCCTCCAACCCGTACACACAATACGTTGTGTATTGCTGAGAATGCGCCTTTTATTCAAATCGATTTATTTCGTCATTTTAGAAGCGAGCATTATAATAAAATCATATAGATACATCTCTCCTCTGTATATATGTAGAATTTCAATAAACGGAGACAAGTACTAATTAAGTAACAGGACCGTACGACCCAAAGACGGCAACATTCATATTCATTAAGGAAAGACGACCGGCTACAGAAACAATTAAATAATTTCGTTATGTAAACACATATATTTAAAATGTATGTGTTCATGTATTTTACACTAACTTTTTTATCTATACATGCTTTGGGTTTATGTCAGAGTGGCCAATTTATTTTAACAAACAATGTTGCAACGGTATATCGGAAAATGAATTCATGATGGCGGCAACATACGTTGCAGAGTGGCAACATACATTGCAGAGTTAATTTTCGAAATCAGAAAAAGCGACAGTTTTAAATTTAATTATTGTTTAATGCCTCATCAACACGTTGTTTAGGTTATTTCGAGCCGCCCCAAAGACTCCGATACACAGGACAACCCGGTTTACGTTTCCGAGGCTAGCAGGACACATCGAAGTAACCCAGTGGCGCACGTAAGACTTGAATCCGTATTCACTGGATTTAAAGCCGATATTCTATAAACGTCCCATGACCAAAACTGAGTAAATGGCACATCAAATAAAGGGTCAATACGTATTATATTGTGTATCATATGAGTATATGATTGATCTGACATGATTACAGAACAATTTTAATGTATTTTTCACCCAACAGTACAGCAAGAATCTATTATAAGGAAAGTTAAATCTGACAGAGGGTGCAATGCTCTAAAAACCAATCTTTACTGGAAGGGGAATAAAAAAAACTCTTGCCAAAAAATCTAAAATAGTTAAATTTTACACGTTTTGTTCATAGGATAGTTTACTTTAACGACTTAGTAAGGTCAATTTTCATGGGGAGAACACATTAATATACAATTATTTATTTTCTCTTTCAAAACCTGGTGATGCCGCTAGTTTTAGAAATAAAAAACGATTAAATAGGGCAGTTGAGAAGACACTTTTGTAGATGTTTGGTCTGTTCTGATGTGAAAATGTGTAAAACAGACAAAAGATTGGAAATTTGCTTTGTGTCCCTTTAACAAATTGGGGACCCATCACATAGAACATAATCATATTGTAATTTGTTGATGTTAAAGGGACACACGGCAATCTTGAAGTATGTATCAAGCATTAACATTAGCATTTCCATTTGTTAACCTAGTAACAATTTAAATTTTAACCTGCTTGCATTAAAAATTAAATAAAAGTGTCAGTTTTCATTTTGTCTTCGTTATTCTATCAAATACTTAACTATATTATAGGTGCACTATTATCAACTTTAAGTAATGTGTAAAACAATTTCTTCTGAACTATTTTAATAAATAATATTAATAATTGCACAAATGCAAATTATGCAGAAAAATTGACCGAACTCCAGAAGTTTTAAACAAATAAAGACTGCCTGGTGTCCCTTTAACACAACTTGCTTTCGCATGTATCCAGTACATGTAGTTTACACGAGCTCATATGACAATCACGCTGCATTATAACTGAAAACCATTTTTACTCTAACTTTGAACAGCACCGTGCAAGCATAACACGTGTGGTAATGCAAGCTCCATTTAAAGAACTACACAAGTGCAAACAAGTTTTGAAAAGGCTCCCACCTCCATATGCGGCTTGACATTCTGAAGTCGTCGGTATCAATTCACTTAGAGCTGCTCAAGGACACGATTCACATTTTAGGCCTCTCTGAAAAACAACATCGATCCAATGTCAGTGATCAAACAGACATAGTTTATCCTTTGTTATACATAATGTAACATATTTAAAAAAGAAAAGAAAAGAAAAAAAGAAGAACTAAACTGAACAAAGCATGAATACTACCTCTGCTCAATTACACGGTTAATGTAATAAAAACATTTCTCATCATTCATTATACATGTAAAATATAATGTAGCTTGAATTGGTGATCCATTAAAAACACTGTTCCACTTTCACAGCATATTTCCAGCCCATGGAATAGTCATTTCTTTTGAGACACACTGGATGCAAGTGTAGTAGCTCCACCTCCTTAAAAGCTTTTAAGTGAAGTATACTTTCTCGAAAGTTAGCCTTTTTTTTCGCAACAGCAAGTATCTAGTAAATGTAAATTCAAAATCACTTCATTGTCTCAAAACTCTGCTGTACATAAATATGAATCTGACCGAGATTTCAATCATGTTTACATTGTTTACATTGGTAGTTGTATCGGGTTATGTATTCACGAATGTGCGAGAAAATGGGATAACGTAACGATATAGAGACAACGCTAACAATTTACATTCATGCATCTGAGGGGTGGGGGTAAAGGGGGTTTCTAGTTTCCCTACCACCTCCTTGTTTTCGGTATGCAAGCTCCATCACCTCCGCCCCCCTCCACACACACACTTGGTTGGGTGTGGGGTGGGGGCGGGGGTTGCGGGGGACATTGATGGCATTTCTACTAGTGATTGTTTTATTCCACGACACGTTCTACAGTACATCCAGTTACTGGAAAGATCGGAGTACACGAAAACCACTTACAGTGAATATGAACTTTCTATTATACAGCATATACCAATTTTAAGCACTATATTTGGCTAAATATGTACGATCTAAAAGTGGTGTGTACTGTTTATTAACAAACACATTTTAATGACAAAACAAATACCTTGATAATGGACCTCTAGCAGCAGACAGTAATCCCAAATCCAGTTTGCACCAACATGTCAATTTCACGTGTCAAGTTATGTCACGGTGACCTGTCAGTCACCAACACTGCATCGTGTTTACACATAATGGAACGTTATTTCGTCCGGTAAGGTATTAGTTTTTACATAATCTACGGTATAAAACACTGTACGCGTGTTGTAAGACTCCATAGGTACCCGTAGTGCTCGCCGACGTAGCGCGCCCAATTTCGGGTGTAAAAAAATGGCGTCTGTTTTAATTGAAAATTCATAAAATAGTCCGTAAAATACAAAGAAATAGTCCATGTTCGCGGAGTTAAAATGCGAACAGAACTGATATGTTATAGGTACGTGGCGTTCCTACTGATAGCGAACAAATAACGAGAATCATGTATTACAGTTTCGAAAAACTAAAGAAACCGTTCATTACTTCCTCTTCATAACACGTTTCTAAACCCGGGATACATAAAGACCGCCGCTTAGAGTAAGTATTATTGAGAGACCACTGTCGTCGGTGTATCTTCAGACAGTGGAATCACCAGTTTTATTGAGACATGTTGGAAGTATGCACTGTTCTGGCGTGCAGTACATGCGCCACCTTGGAAAATGAAGTTTATTTATGAATTTATTCGCAAATACGCTCTACATTACGCGCGTTATATTTTCGTCATTATTATATTTATATCAGTTGCATTGTTTTCCTGTTGTTCTTGTAACAACAATAACGTGTATTAGAAGTTTGGTAATGATAAATATGTAAGACGGTTACAGTCGTCTTTGTACTTTTAGACCGCGGATTAGCCATTTTCTATTAAAGTACACAGGGATGCGTGCACTGTTCGCTCGGATGACCGAAAAGTAAAGTTTAATCGAAATTAGATACATTTTTTGAAAGTATCATGTGAATGTATATGTTTGCCTGCGTACAGATTGATTATTATATATAAGTTAAACGTTAACGACCATTACAACAGTGAACACACGGTGGTCAACACAATACTAGTGTACGTTTGTTTGTTCGTGTGGTGTTTTACGTCATTTTCAACACATGTACGGTAATATATGACGGTCGATTTTTTTTGTAGTGGAGGCAGACCACCTACTTTTCCTGGGTAAACTCGCTATTAATCAAGAAAACATCAGGATAATTAGGCACAAGACATTCGTGTTGTTCTCACAGTTTGATTACAACGGTGAGACATACTTTATTAGGTTGTGTGTGTTTATACAATGCAATAAACGCAAGACCGGCATTGTGTTTGTTTTCTGTATGTAATAAATAACTAGAGACAAGCTTTAACACGACGACTTGGCCGTGTTTTGCTTTGTTAATCATAAATATTGATTTAATTAATTAGTGTGATTCTTATCATGCTTATTGTTCAGTTGTACACATAATTTAATATAGATATATTATATGTACTTCGAACAAACAGTAAGTACGTCTTAAAATGCTTTATTAAGCTATATATGAATTATTATATTTGATTCAAGTGCATTTGTATCGACAAATACACTCTAGATCACTAACACAGCTGGTCGGATTCTTGTTGTCAAAATAGTTTTTGGGTGAAAAACAAGCAAGATTGCGGTGTGCCTCTTTAAGATATTCACATATCGTGCACATATATAATATATTTGTATTTTAATGTTTCAATATAAAAGCATAGGAAGTATTCCTTTTAAAACAGTTTGACACACTGACGGTTAATTTTATTAATTCCAAATAAAAAAAATGGGATATCATCTGTTATTTGTTTATTGCGAACGATTTTTTTTATTTTTAAATACTACAAAGGTTATGTTTGCACAGGATATCTGTTTAAAATAGATCTCGAATTTATACTTCGAAATCGAGATTCACAAACATACTATTAAAATCGTTTATGGTGATAACTCGATTTCGAAAACAAACCAAGCATTAACGCCGATTCGCCGAGAGTGTTCGTGCCGAGTCGTTGAGTTTTTCACATCAAACATTTTCATAAACAATAATTAAGCAAAACGGAACATAGGACCTATTCCTTAGATATTTAACAGTATATTGCTTCGATTTATATAATTATTCTTCTGCTTCTATGTTCAGATCTAATAACTGTTAGAATTATATAGAAATATAGAGTCGTTTTTAAAATTGAGTAAGAAAAGCATAATTACAAATTGTCCTAATTTTGGGAAATGAACATGTTCCCATTTGCTATTAGACCGTTAGCTAATACATACTCAGGTTGATTTTTCAGATATATGACTGGTATATGTATTCATTCTATGAACACAAATAATGGCGCGTGACCCCGTGACGTGTCTGTCATGTTTATCATTACACTTGCCCTGGGTGTGTAAAACGGGCGCGTCTTATATATTAGCCAACCATAAAGGGTGGCAGAGTTACACATACGCCCTTTTATGTCTAAAAACCAATCAAAACAGTGGAAATATGTAGGTGATGGTCAAATGCTATAGTTTTGATATTAATTAAATGTCAGTTATTATGCGTGAAGATTTCAACACATATTTACCTATAGATAGTACCT
This sequence comes from Cyrtodaria siliqua, assembly GCA_037043455.1. Taxonomy (NCBI): domain Eukaryota; kingdom Metazoa; phylum Mollusca; class Bivalvia; order Adapedonta; family Hiatellidae; genus Cyrtodaria; species Cyrtodaria siliqua. The sequence goes on along the minus strand of JAWPHD010005768.1, from coordinate 60,927 downwards.
GTGTATTTATATATATAAACGCTATAATTATGTAGTGTCAAACGTTATTCTAAATGATCCACTTTATGTTAAAACATATTTATTAGTCGAAACATTTTATTGATAATTATATAAGAAAGACAGTTTGTTGAATTTACTAGACGCGATCAATACAAATTGAATTTGTTCTTGAATACAAGCCAATTACTGGAGAAGATAACCGCTGCGTCATTGAAACAAGAGGCCCAAGAGGGCCTGTGGACGCTCTACTGGCTAAACATAAAGTGTATGTATCATATCATTCAACCGGAACATGGCGATGACATACGCAACTAGGCTTGGTACTGATCAATCCCTGCCAAGTTTTGTTGAAATCCAGCCAGACGTTCAGGAGAACTAGTCTGTATGAAGTTAGTGTATTAAAACATTTAAGGAGTCATAACTCTGCCAAAATTCATTCAACCAGAACATGGCAATGACAGGTGCAACTAGGCTTGGTACTGATCATCCCCACCAAGATTTGCTGAAATCCGGCGAGGAGTTCAGAAGAGACTAATCTGGACAAAGTTTGTCTGTTAAAACCTTTAAAGGGCCATAACTCTGAAAAAAATAATTCAACCGGAATATGGCGATGATATGCACAACTAGGCTTGATACTGATCATCCTTGTCAAGTTCAGCTGAAATCCAGCCAGGGGTTCAGGAGAATTCGCCCGGAAATTTTTTGCATCAAAAACCTTTCAAGGGCCATAACTCTGCCAAAAATCGGTAAACTAGAACGCGATGATGATATGCACAACTAGGCTGGGTGCTGATCATCCTGTAAAGTTTCGTTGAAATCTGGCGAGGGGTTCAGGAGAACTAGTCCAGACAAAGTTTGTGTATTAACACCTTTAAAGGGCCATAACTCTGCCAAAGATCATTCAACCGGAACACGATGATGATATGTACAACTAGGCTTGGTACTGATCATCCCTGAAAAGTTTCGTTTAAATCTGGACAGGGGTTCAGGAGAACTAGTCTGGATAAAGTATGTGTATTAAAACCTTTAAAGGGACATAACTCTGCCAAAAATCGGTAAACTGGAACGCGACGATGATATGCACAACTAGGCTGGGTGCTGATCACAAGTCCAGACAAAGTTTGTGTATTAAAACCTTAAAGGGCCATAACTCTGCCAAAAATCATTCAACCGGAACATGGTGATGATTTCCACAACTAGACCTGGAACTGCTCATCCCTAAAAAGTTTCACTGAAATCCGTCCAAATGAAGGCCCTTTCGTCTTACTGAGGCCAAAATATAGCATTTTTCAGAAAATCAAGGGCCACAACTCCTGTGTAAATGGTCCAATCTGGCTGTTTTTCAATCGGAGCTTTCATTGCTATTAACAATATGATAACGTTTGGTAAAGACTGGATGAAACATGAAGGGACTATCGTCTTAACGAGGCAAAATATAGCATTTTTAACTAAATCAAGGGCCATAACTCCGCTGTTACTGGTCCGATCTGGCCGGTTTTCGACCTTGTTCGAGCTTTCATTGATATTACCAATCTGGTAAAGTTTGGTAAAGATCAGATGAAAAGTGAATGCCCTATCATCTTAACGAGACAAAATATACCAATATAGCAATTTTAACTAAATCAAGGGCCATAACTCCGCTGTTACTGGTTCGATCTAGCTGGTGTTTAAACTTGTCTAAGCTTTCATTGATATTAACAACCTGTTAAAGTTTGGTAAAGATCGGATTACAAATGAAGGCCCTATCGTCTTAACGAGTCAAAATATAGCAATATAGCATTTTTAACTAAATCAAGGGCCATAACTCCGCTGTTAATGGTCCGATCTGGGTGGTTTTCGAACTTATTCTTGCTTTCATTGATATTAACAACCTGTTAAAGTGGTAAAGATCGGATGAGAAATGAATACCCTATCGTCTTAACGAGACAAAAGTTAACGACGGACGACGGACGGACGACGGACGACGGACAACTCGCCCTTGGCCAGTAGAGTTAAAAAGCACAAATAAGCAAACTAAATAATTCCACGTAATATATACATGTGTTAAAAACATGTTGGGGTTTATAGTACATGTTTAATTAATAAAACCTGTATTAACATAGTATCGGTAATGATGAGAAGATAAAAAAAACTCCACTGAGTATTATATTTTTTATAAGTAGTCTCTGGCAGTTTATATATAGGGTTAGGGTTGCATATATATAATATACAAAGTGTACTAAATAGTATTTTCTTTCCCACATTCTAAATATTAATGCATTTTCTGAGATAACCTTCGTAAATGTGAATTTGAAATTAAACAGGCATATCTCCACTGAAACCAATATTGAATTTCATTAAAAACTAGCTTAAAACTAATAAAGCACATGACGTAGCAGCAAATACAATCTAATTCCGATTAAATGCTTTCCTGTCAACTGTAGGTCTACGCTTTTTCGCCAAAAAATCACAAGTAAATCTATATATCTTTCACCATTGCCATGACGCTAGTAGTTAACTTATGTAATCTCATATATTATACGCTTTTATGTTTTAGAGCCTGGTGAAAAGCTGAAAAGAAAATCGATAGAACATGCCTCACGAATGCTGTGTTGGAGTGGCATTGCGTCAGTGCAGTATATGATCATAAACACCTTGTTTAGATGCTTAGAAGCAACAGATGGTAAGTTGATAAACGTGTTATTTTTAGTCAGGTATTTATATTACTAAAAAGACATTTACAAATCAATAACTGGATTTTATTTTATGTCATTTATTGATACAGAGAAACTAAAATTAGTAATTAATTAGAAATGTTAAAAAAAAACACTTAACAACTGCAAATAATAGCAAATAAGTACAAGACATATCAGGTAACGCAACTTTAAAAATAACAATTATCTTATTATATTGCTTGATGTTTTGGAAATGATGCTGTAATAGAATCTCATTAAAAATTGTATTCCAACATTGATAACAGACGATGTAAACAATGGAAGTAGTTAATATGCAGATGATATCAGTTCTGCTCTTAATTTTCTTAACAATAGTTAAAGTGTTAGTAATATAAGCAATTGTGCATGTAAATGGTAGTTTATGAGGAATTACAAAACATCTGAAACAGACAGACCACATTCATGAATGATCACATTTATTTCTATATTCAGACTGAAGCCAGTGAAGATATATGCGAAGATATGGCATGTGCCACCACTTCTAATCACAATACCTTCGTTATGAACTCTAGTGGCAAAGTGATTGGCAGTTTGTGATGCTCTCTATTTAGAAGGTCATTCGTTCGTGTAAATAGCTGTTATTTACTCACAACTACGTGATACGTTAGTTATGTCATTTGAACAATTGAACAATAAGACAATTTCGTTGTTTCCTTTTGAACATAAGTTAATACAATGCTTTGTGCCGTTGTGAATCTGATTTGTGTTGTGTTTGTTTGAGTAATAAAACATGTTTGTTTTTATGTTTCTATACAAATGTTTTATACAGACTTGCGCTTGTATAATACCACAGTTGCATTTTGATTAACTCTATCCAACAACTGAAGTTGTATTGTCCCCCATTAGAAAACATATAATGACTGCATATATATATATAATCGCTGTATATATATATATATATAATCGCTGTATATATATATATATAATCGCTGTATATATATATATATATAATCGCTGCATATATATATAATCGCTGTATATATATATATATAATCGCTGTATATATATATATATATAATCGCTGTATATATATATATATAATCGCTGCATATATATATATAATCGCTGTATATATATATATATAATCGCTGTATATATATTTATATAATCGCTGCATATATATATATAATCGCTGTATATATATATATATAATCGCTGTATATACATTTATATAATCGCTGCATATATATATATATGATCGCTGCATATATACATATATAATCGCTGCATATATACACATATAATCGCTGCATATACATATATAATCGCTGTATATATATTTATATAATCGCTGCATATATATATATAATCGCTGTATATATATATATATATTCGCTGTATATGTATTTATATAATCGCTGCATATATATATATAATCGCTGCATATATATATATATAATCGCTGCATATATACATATATAATCGCTGCATTTATTTGTATGATCGCTGCATATATACATATATAATCGCTGCATATATACATATATAATCGCTGCATATACATGTATAATCGCTGTATTATAGGTTATTGCATTTGTATGGCTAAATATTTCTTGGAACGAGTTGTTTTGCGAGTCGTCCTGCGCCAAAACAACGAGTTCCAAGTAATATTTAGCCATACAAATTCAATAACCTTTTTATTGTATACTTTCATATTGTTTTTGATCAACGTTAATTGTATGACTATTACTTTTCATTGTATTTGTGTTATTTTTTATAGCTTTTGATGGAATTCCTATCTTGCCATTCAGTTTCATTTTGTGTGGATGATTATTTTGCGCGAAAGCGACGTCGACGTCGGATGACGTCATTAAAAACATCAAGGGATTTTCTGAAGTTTGTTTACCATTCGATAACGTTAAAAACAGTGGGTGAGTGACCATTTGAATTATTTTATCAATTTTTGCCATAAAAGGTTGTAAAAAAAACTCGTATTTTTTTGTTGACACTATAGGAAGGATTCCGTTATTTTTATTTGAAAGTAGTTCCTTGTTTCTATTTCGCGGCTCTGAGCAAGCACGAGCAAAAGTTCCCGTGCAATATCTGAATGCGTGCAATATCGTAGACTATTGCACGCTTAGCTCAATGCAAACTAAACGGGACAATATGAAAGTATACAATAAATATATTTATATAATCGCTGCATATATATATATAATCGCTGTATATATATATATATAATCGCTGTATATATACTTATATAATCGCTGCATATATATATATACAATCGCTGCATATATACATATATAATCGCTGCATTTATATGTATGATCGCTGCATATATACATATATAATCGCTGCATATATATATTGTAACAAGTTGTAAAATGGAACACATACTAACCGCAATCAAAGTTGCTTTATATAAATATTTGCAAATACAAATATTTAAATGAAATCAATGCTGTTATATAAACTTAACGTTAATCAATGATGTTATATACACTTACCTTTAATACACGAGCATCTTTGTGTTTTACTTATATTGCCTATTAATGTTGCCTTGTTGGTTAGAGAATAGTTCATGGCGGAGATTTCTTTATTTACACTGTCCCGTTTTATTGGGATGGCAGTCGGGGAAGTGTGATGTTTGGTGAATCCTAGAACATGGTTTAAACCTCCAGTGGCCCTTTTCGTCAGTGATCGTTCCAAGGCGGTAGCCCTAGTATCAACCCGTTTGTGTTTGTGATATCTTATTTGGCCTTTTTATCATCTTTAGAGTTGTTCTTTGTGTGTTTGATTTTGACTGTCGTCCTTGAATGCTACTTTTCCTGTTCGATTTTTATATCTATATTTAATCAATACTGTTATTTATAATACTTAATAACGGCACTTAAATTATGCATATATAAGAATAATTACATTCAATCAAAGATTGTATATGTATTACTACTAAAAAAACGTCATGATGCATGTAGTTCTTCTTTCTTAAAATCAATGTTGTGCCCTATTGTCAACCCTTTTATGTTTGTGATAAATTGTATTATTTGGCTTTGTATTCATACCTTTTAAGTTGTTCTTTGTTTTTATGTGTGTTTGTGGTTGACTGTCGTCCTTGAATGCTATTTTTATATGTATATTTATTACCAACCTAGACTCGTCGAGTGTCGATGGGAGGTATAAAGTACCGGTTCCATCCAGGAAATATTGGTTGATCTGCCTCTACCAGAAAACAAATCGACCGTCATGGATGGGCTAACATCTGCTAAATATGACTTAAAACACTATTTATAATCAGTCAGTTATTACCATCAATACATATTGTTATATACAAACAAAGAGTAAATATAAGAGTCGAACAGGAAATGTAACATTCAAGTATCACAGCCACCCATAATCACGCACAGAAAAAAAACAATTAGAAAGATGATTTAAAGGCATGATATGACATCACAAGCATAATGGGGTTGGGAAATATGGGTCGTTGGGGTTACAAATGGGCTCTAGTGGGCAGCAAACCTCTCTTTTACCATACTGTCATCCTAATAAAACGAAACACTGTAAATAGAAAAATCACCGCAATGAATTATTCTCTAACCAACAACATCAACAAGGCAGCATTAATTGGCAATATAAGCAAAACGCAAAGATGCTCTTGTATATATAAATACAAAAAAACAATAGCATACAAAGCATAAAAGAAGGTACTCATTGACTTGGCAGAGCCAGAGCAACACGCGAATAAACCATTGAGGGCACGACAAGACAATATTGCAGACAAACATCAAACGTCACCGTCCTTTTGGGCTTTCTAGGTAGACGTCATCATAGGGTCCACAGCATGTCCGGTCATCGCACAGTTAAGAGGAAAGCACAGTGGCGAACTGTAAATGTGTCCACCACCAAGCTGGCAGTGCGTTGCAAAATGATAGGGTCATAACCTCTTTTGATAAACCTTTTAACAAGTTTAACAAGATAGCAAGAAAGTGATCATGACCAAGGATCTTACACAGTTTGAAAATCACGTCACCATAGAAGTCAAGTTGTAATAGTCCTTGTCGCAGAATAGTTCTTAAATTACTTTCATATTTGGAAAGAAGATCAGGGTTACGATAATTAATTTGTGTATGAAGTTTATGGTAGCGGTAGCCCTGATGTAGTAGCTTTTTAGTTATATAAAGATTACGAATATTAAAGTCCTCAACTCGAGTACAAGCTGCAGAAAAACGAATAAGTTGAGCCACATAGACCCCATAAGAAGTTGTCTGGGGAAGATAAACTTCGGAAATTGGTTGTGGGATTCCTGACAACTTCACAAAATAAAATCGAGAGATTCGCCAGAAAAAGAAAACGACGCTTGGGTATTTCAAACAACTTGATGCTTTGTGATTATACAATGATCCACTACTTTCATCTTTCTCCTGTGCGATGAACGGACAACCTTATGGTACTCTTTTACTGCAACTTCAGAAAACCCTATTATGGGAGCTAGACACATGACTATTGGACGTCATGTGTTTTTGTCGTACCCTAGATTGGTTTTGAAACATCGTGATGTTTTATAATTATGTAATTTTATGTATCGTTACACCACCATTTAAGTGTATCTTTTGCCACTATCTTTGGATGTGGAATTTGTTGTTATACATTTACATTTGATGGATTGTACTTGTATGTATACTACCTTGCCAATTTGGGCGCTGCTACAGAGTAATGGTGAGGCAGTGTACACATAAAACTGATTTAAGCTAGTAACCAATTATTAATCGTATTATCTACTGACTGTGACAAAATTGAGATATAGGGTCCTATAGAAACCACAGCGTCCGAGCGCAAAGGCGTCGTAGGTCCGCATTGTACTGCAAACAAAGACTTGAAAACACAATGAAAGAGACAAAAAACAGCAGAAAGGGTGGTGAAGACAGGGTTACCAACTTGGAACGGTCAGTAGGAAATAAGGCCCACTGGTTAGATTGAATCGATTTTATATGCGCACAATCCTCTCTATTATCCTGTCTTCAGCGCCCAAATAGACAAGACAGTGTAAACAAAACTACATCCGATCAAAAGGAATTCTCTAACAATAAAGTCCACATCCTGAGAAACTAACTAAAGAAACACATACAAAATAATAAAACATCTCAGGATGTGTCCAGAATCGTTCTGAACAGCCATAGTAGTTGCAGCTAAAGAGAAAACCAATCTAGGGTACGACCAGAAAACCCGAGGGACGAAAGCTCATGCACACACCTCCCTTAGTTGGAGTTTCAAGAGGTAGTCCAGTCATCGCACAAGTGGAAAGTCAATCGTAATGACTGACTGTAGAGGGGTCAATCACTAAACATGCAGTGCGCTGTAAAACCAAAGGGTTAGATCCTTCTCTGACGAACTTCCTGATTAAATTTGTAAAGCGATCAGGAAACCGTCAGACCCCTTTAACTTTCGAAGTTTATAGACCACATCTCCATAAAACGAGGGTTGTGATATGCCTAGTCGCAGAAGTGTCTTAAGGTTGGTGTTGTACTTTTCCAGCAGGCCCTCGTTGCGGCGGTAGGATTTAGAGAAAGATCTACGTAGTTTGTGATAAAGAAAACCCTGCTGAAGAAGTTTACTTGTAATAACTTGATTTCGATCATTATAGTCTATAACATCATTACACGCTCTAGCAAATCGAATGAGCTGGGAGATATACACCCCGTATGAGGTAGCACGAGGTACATCTCCATCCAGGTGTGGATAGTTAACAATGTGAGAATTTAAATCATCTCTTTTATCATAGATTTTAGTATGAATACAATCATTCGAAATCGAGAGATGAAGATCGAGAAATGCTGCTACTGTATCCGAACTGTTGGCTTTATTCAACGTGAGCTCTGATGGATAAATGTTAGTAACCATATGAGCAAAGAACGGATTATCAATATTGAGTATGTCATCAAGATACCGAGATGTATTATTAAAGGCATCAATAATTTCATCCTGGCTAACAGGTGACTCAACACAAACTCTTTTTCATAGCAGTACAAAAACAAATATGCAACAAGTGACGCACAGTTAGTAACCATAGGAATACCAACAACATCGCGGTAAATAGTTTTACCGTATCTTATAAAGATGTTATCCAGAAGAAAAGATAAGGCGCTGCAAACATCAGTACAAGTCCACAAATTATACTTATCAATGTGGGCGTTAGTAAGGAAAGCCCTGACATTATTACTAGCTAGAAAAGTTGTACGTTCTCTAGCAAATGTCTTCTGAATAAGCTGAAGCATTTTTTCTTTGATAAGATTATGTGGTAGAGTCGTTGAACTCCAATATTAATATGACTTTGCATATTAAATGTACTCTTATGTGCTGGTACAATGCGGACCTACGGTGCAACCGCGTTTAGGTACTGTGTTTTCATTAGAACCACTTTTCTCATTCAAGGCTATGTTAAGATAAGTTTTAAAACATATGTTAAAGGCGATGCTCACGTATTACATTTAGATATATATTAATGCCCTGCTAATATCCTACACAAAAAAAACATGGATTATTATATTTCCATTAATGGATACAACTTCAATTATAACGTATGATCGAAAAAAATATTATATCAGACATCGTTTCTTTACTTTATTTGACACAAATATACGTAGTCTTGTTTCCAGACATCATTATCCGAATCGAATTGTATAGCTCCCATACAGAACAATCACATTACGAAGTAAATGATAGCAACCATTAGAGGACACTTTCGCTGCTTGCATTATTTATCCATAGTTTATGTGTCTTTTTTTCTTCTGCTGGAAACCCATGAATTGAAACACCTAATTCACTCTCCTTGTAGATTTAGTATTAGTCGTCACTAGTAATGACACAAAAGATGAATGTATTGAATTACAAAGTTTACCAACAATATAGACTCTCCTCCAGTCAATTGACTTCATGCAGGGCATATTGCCTGACATTCGTCAGGTAATTGGATTTTAATCACATCCACAAATCTATTTTGCACACGCACGTCTTCACGATTGGTCTTAATAATTCGATGCTACGAGCAATACACGTTTGTATTACAATCTCAAGGGACAAACTCTTACTGGTAACATTGCGCTTACATTGTCCATAGTTTTCAGTATGTATTGTTTGTTTCTTTAGTGCTGTGTGGCGGCCGGAAAAAGTCGCACCGACTACAAATCAATAGTGTTATTATTTACTGGTCCTTTGGGATCATCAAGCTTGTTTGTGTTTGTTGCTTAAAAGGGATCACCTTTTCAGCAATTATGGAGTTTCTGATAGAAAAACTCCACTTCAAATGATAGCAGTGCCAAAACATTAGCCGCTGTTTCCTGTTGTTAGAGTTATCTACCCCTTTAAAATAAAATCAAGTTTCTTTAAAACATATTCTTCTCTAAGGTAACAGGAGCTCGAGGTGTATTATTGTGCATGTGTCATTCGTTTAGGGCCCTCTACCAAGTATTGTATTATCGTAACCCTGATCTACTTAAAAAATATATAAAGGTTACTTAAAATCTCTTCAGCAACAATGACTATCACAACCTGCTTTCTATTGTGAAGTGATTTAAACTTCGTAAGATCCTTTGTCATAATCACATTATGCAATCTTGATTAAACTTGTTAAAAAGTTTCTCAAACGAGTGTATGGCCTTACTATTTTGCACCGCACTGCATGTTTAGTAGTTGACCCCTTTACAGTTCGTCACTAAGCGTTCTTCTTTGAATGTGTGATGACTGGCTAGTCTATCTAAATCCTTAAAGGCCGGTGTCTTAAATCTTTCCTTGACGCACCCTTAATGGCGTGTTCCCTTGTTGCTCCTCCGGCTTCTGTCAAGTCAGTGAGTACATGCCTTGTGGCCTTCTAGGCGTTTTTGTTTAATATGCATACATAAATAATCATCTATGTGTCATATCTCCTGTTAATTCTGCATTGTTTGTATATAATATAACCTGACGATGCTATCTTTATTTACACTATTGGGGTGATAATATGATTAGAGTAAGGTTTGGTGCACCCTAGCACATGGTTTAAACCCTCACTGGCCGTTCCAATGCGTTAGCCCTCTTTTCAACCCGTTTTTAATGTCACTTGCCTTGCATGTTGCTTTATGTTTATTTAATTTGTTTTATTAAAGTGTCAAATAACATTGTTACAAACTGTAACATATACAAATATTTGTATATAGGGTATATAAATTGAGATATAGGGCCTTATAGAAACCACAGCGCGTCCGAACGCAATGGCATCTTAGGTCCGCACTGCACTGCAAACAAGGACTTGATAATACAATGAAAGAGACAAAAAACAACTGAAATGGTGGTGAAGACAGGGTTACCAACTTGGAACGGTCAGTAGGCAATAAGGCCTACTGGTTAGCTTGAATCGATTTTATATGCGCACAATCCTCGCTATTATCCTGTCTTCAGCGCCCAAATAGACAAGACAGTGTAAACAAAACTACACCCCATCAAAAGGAATTCTCTAACAATAAAGTCCACATCCAGAGAAACTAACTAAAGAAAGACATGCACAATAATAAACATCTCAGGATGTATCCAGAATCGTACTGAATGAACAACCATAGTAGTTGCAGCTAAAGAGAGATCCAATCTAGGGTACGACCAGAAACCCCGAGGGACGAAATCTCATGCACCCACCTCCCTTAGTTGGGGTTTCAGTAGGTACAATCATAGAATCCCAAGAGGTAGTCCAGTCATCGCTCAAGTGAAAAGTGAAGCGTAATGACTGACTGTAGAGGGGTCAATCACTAAACATGCAGTGCGCTGTAAAAGCAAAGGGTTATATCCTTTTCTGACGAACTTCCTGATTAAATTTGTAAAGCGGTCAGGAAACCCGTCAGACCCCTTTAACTTACAAAGTTTATAGACCATAAAATGAAGGTTGTGATATGCCTTGTCTTTTCCAGCATGTCCTCGTTGCGGCGGTAGGATTTAGAGAAAGATCTACGTAGTTTGAGATAACGAAAACCCTGCAGAAGAAGTTTTCATGTAATAACTTGATTTCGATCATTGAAGTCTATAACATCATTACACGCTCTAGCAAATCGAATTAGCTGGGAGATATACACCCCGTATGAGGTAGCAGGAGATACATCTCCATCCAGGTGTGGATAGTTAACGATGTGAGAATTGAAATCATCTCTCTTATCATAGATTTTAGTATGAATACAATCATTTGAAATCGACAGATGAAGATCGAGAAATGCTGCTACTGTATCCGAACTGTTGGTTTTATTCAACGTGAGCTCTGGTGGATAAATATTAGTAACCATATGAGCAAAGAACGGATTATCAATATTGAGTATGTCATCAAGATACCGAGTAGTATTATTAAAGGCATCAATAATTTCACCCTGGCTAGCAGGCGACAAACTCAACATAAAATCTCTTTCGTAGCAGTACAAAAACAAAGCTGCACCAAGTGACGCACAGTTAGTATCCATAGGAATACCAACAACCTGGCTGTAAATAGTTTTACCGTATCTTATAAAGATGTTATCCAGAGAAAAGATAAGGCTCAAAATATAGGCAGTATACAGTAAACAAATGAATACGCAGCCTGATGAGGCCTATAAGTCACTATAGAAATATCCAATGCATTATTAATTTTACAACTCAGTCAAAGGTAACAGAAAAGTAAACATGAAAATAACAAACATATAGATCATTTGAAATAATAAAATATGTAACTGCGTTCTGAGCTCTGGTATTAAAAACTTACAGAAGCGTAGTAGACAGACATTGATATTGTTTGTGTACAAATAAATGTTTTAACTAAACAGTACAAATACAGTACAAATTAGGTTATGCGATTGTTATTAACTTGTATAATAGACTGTCCTGTTTTAATCAGTAGTTTCATTTGTTAAAAGTGCCTTAATGTAGCTGTGCCTGAACACATTTCATTTAATATATAAGTAATTCATTCGAAATGCCTCGCACAGTATAATAGAAAGTGAGTTTCGGTTTCTACGCACAGAACATGACATTGTTTACATATTCTTGTCTTGGAACTCTGTGGTATCGGCCTAATTCAATGAACCTGTTCTAAATTGAGCAATGCCGGAAAGTACTTTTATCCTTAAATTTAGCTGAAGATGATTTTCGCATTAATATGTATCTTTAAATTGTTTAGTTCTCAATTTGGTTTGAGAACTAACATCATTGAGCCATGTTTGTTTCTTATAACATGTATCAATCCCAAAGAAAAATATGTTTCAAAAGTCTATTATTATTCATAGATGTCAGTCGTTTCCATAAATATTAACGTAAGTTGTTTAATTGTCTTCCAATTTAAGGCAGTATCCAGCCCATATCACCATGTATCAAGCCTATATCACAATGTAATTCTTGTTTTTTAAATGAGTTTTTTTTTTTTTTTTACAATGTATTGTGACTTTGAGCGATAACAGTAGAATAGCCAGAATGTTTACACTTAAAAACGATTTAAAGTAACCAGTGGGCCATATTGCATACTGACCATTCCAAGTCGGTGACCCTCTCTTCGCCACTCTTTGTGTTGCGTATTATCGTTTTCCGTGTACAGTTAATTTGCTGATCGTTCGTGACGTTGCGTTTGGGTTCTGTGATTTTGACCATATTTCTCATTTTTGGTTGACTATGTTCTGCGATATTGATGGATATGTTCCAGTTCGACATTATACCTACGTTTGTAGTTTTTTCCGTTTCATAAAAATACTGCAATATGTATGAGAGTTTAACCAGCCAACCTCCCCCAACATACTCCTCTTAATGTGAGGTTTGAGTACTGAATACTCCTTACTATAAAGACCGAGAACTGACTACTAATTAGCACAAATATCATCATATTTCTTTTAGAAAATGTTAATAATTTATGGTTCATTTCCTTCAGGTCTATTTATCTATTTACACAACATCATCATTTTAAAATTAAATATCTAAAAAATGGATCCAACAGACTATTATATTCACACAATGTTCAACATAACTTTTACTTTAGCATACTCATGCTACAAAGTCATCAACAATATATTGAACTTTAAATTTCTCCCACTCCTGCTGGTTGTTATTACAGGTTGTTGTACAATGACAAAAGCGTTAAACCAACATGTCTAGCAGCGAAAATCACTTCACTGGAACCGGTTAACTCTTTTGAACGTCTTTTGCAGCAGTGAGACTGATGACATCCACAGGTTTAGGATTCGGCCATTTGTAGTTGCAATACATATTTAATGGAAGAGTTCCTGGTTTGTCCTTGGTTGATGTATTCTTTACAGTATTTTGTCTCACTTTCTGTCCATGCTCTATCCGCAAATTCCTCATCATTTTCCGTTTCTCTTTCGACAATGGATTAGACACTGGACCAGATATGTCAAATAATGTCTCCGCTGATAGTGACATGAGATTTTTTGATGGAGTATACTGAGTAAGTCTATGCATATAGTACCTGAAGCCACAGTTGATACCTATTTTTTAATATGTTCATGGACAACTGCTGCAAAGAGACGAGAAACTTCAAATACATCAGGCAATGCAGTTTTTGACCGTAATGTGCCAAACAGGTGCTCACACACTATGGTAAGAACTGAAGATGAGTCAATCTGATATTCAGGGTTTACAGGCTGGAAAAAAACGCTTTATCTCTTTAACACTTTCAGAGATCATTTGCACACTTGTAATGAGCTTTTGTGACTGTTGTTCCATCTGGTCTTTGAGTTTGTTTCTTTGCAGATGAACATGCGTGAGCATTTTTAACCAGATTTTTCAGAGTATATTTTCGTCATGTGCTACTGTCGAACATAAAGACGCATCCTTCTGATCCTCCAACTACAAAGTATATGTGTGATTCATCACAGCAAACTGATGTTATGTTTGGTGTACTCCATTGGCATTTTACAAGTCTCTCAACACTAACATAAAGTCCATCACTGTTTACAGCAAATACAACGGTGTTTTTGTTAATTATATCTGATAAACTACCATGGTGCTCGATTCAGTGTCAGCACACATAACTCCTGGGAAAGAGGGATCACTGCCCTGTGTTATCAATGTACATGTTTTGCTGGAATTAGGCTCAGTTTTGTGTAAACTAAGAGCATGGACAAGTTCATTCTTTCTTGCTGCCTTCATATTTCCAGATAGTTTCCGATATTTCTGAAGCTCATCTTTCAACTGGGCAACTGTCATAGTATCAATATGAAGGACACTATTTTCAGAAATATCAATGGCTGACAGAATATTTGAGTCTGGCTCACTCTCAATAACAAGACCAGTTGGAATATATGTCATTCCTAACGGAGAATTCAGTGTGTCGTCAGTAGGTGGCATATCTGCTGGGCAGTGTAGTTCCATTACAAATAGTTTACCCAACGCGTCCAACACAAAGTACTGAGTGATATCCAGCTGTGAAAGAGATATAGGACTCAATAGAATACCTGACCGATTACTTTCCCACAGTCGATACTTCTCTGGAACAACAACTTGACTAATTGTGTTGTACATCTGTAAAATGATTCGAAGTGCGAGTTGGCTTATGTGCAAGGATGATTCAACATCCAGTTGGTCTTTTAGACGAACTGCATCAAGGTGTATCGGTCACTTTAATTCAAGATAATGCATTATCTTGAAGACGAGCGGTTCGGATCATAGACATATTGATACGTGTATTGCGGCAAATTTGACACCAGTTTCCAGACGATCCCTTCAGACGTTTTGTGGTATGAACTGCTATTGCTATGGTTAGTTCATTGTTGGTTTCTTCTGTTAGTATTTCCATAGCTTTCTTATTTCATTCTTCACAGTCGAATGCAAAGGCAACAACTTGTAATCTCATATATTTAAGACCTAGCTCTACACACCTTATGCATGCTCTTAAAGATGTCATATCAGAGTCTCTTCTCTCCTCCTGATCCTTTGTTTCACAGCATATATTTACATTTTACTTTTATTTATATTTTATAAAAAAAATTGTACACTTGAATGATAATATTTGGTTTTAAAAATACATTTTGTGAGCACTAAATATTAAATAGTGTGTTGTGCGAGTATTGCGTACCAGCCTTGTGTGTATTAATTCAGTTGTTTTTTGTCTCTTTCATTGTAATTTCAAGTCCTTGTTTGCAGTACAGTGCGGACCTACGATGCCATTGCGTTCGGACGCTGTGGTTTCTATAGGACCCTATATCTCATTTTTGAATACAGCCTAGAACGCCCTGAATACTGCGTACCAAAAGGGGATGGGTATAGTCTCATGTGTTAAATTTAGATATACAAATCCAACAGGAAATTAAAAGTAGAATTCAAGGACGGCAGTGAACTATATACAAACATAGAAACAACGATTAACTTTTAAGGTGTATAAAAAGCAATAAAAAGACATCACAAACACAAAAAGGTTGACAATAGGGCTACCGCTATAGAACGGTCAATGGCCAGGTTCTAGGGTGCACCAAACCTAACTTTTATCCTAGTGTCATCCCAATAAACGAGACGGTGTAAATCAAGATATCCCCGCCTAACAAACAAGGCAGCAATAATAGGCAATATGAGTAAAACACATTAATGATCATGTATGTATAATATATAAAACAAAAGCCCGGAAAACCACAAAGTAAGTACTCATTGACTTGACAGAAGCCAGAGCAACACTTCAATTAACCGTTAAGGGTAACGACAAGACAAGACAATATTAAATACAAACACCCAACGCTACCGTCCTAAAGGATTGAGGTGGACGTCATCATAGGGTCCGCTATCTGTCCGGTCATCACACAATCAAAGCGTTGTGGCGAACTGTAAATGGGTCCACCAATACCAATTCCTAAATTAATTAAAATAGTTAAGTAAAGTTCTATCTTAAAGATGCTTACAAATCGAATATTGAATGAATCCATGAACTAAATCACAAAGGAGACACTGTATTGTCATTTTTTGTTTATTGTTTATAACTTATTGAGACTGTTCAGGCTGCTCATCGTGTGTCATTTATTGCCTATGATATTGCTTAACCAACTATGCTTATCCTGTATCATTTACTGCCTAAATTATATTGATTAGCCCACTATGCTTATCCTGTGTCGTTTGCCTAAATGATATTGCTTAGCCCACTATGCTTATCCTGTGTCATTTGCCTAAATGATATTGCTTAGCCCACTATGCTTATCCTGTGTCATTTATTGCCGAAATGAAAAATTATTAAAATGAAGATGGCTCTAGCTGCTTAGCTAGGTTTCTTATACGTGTAACATTGCTACTAGGTCCTGTATGGCCACTGCACAATTTATTGAAAATGAGTATTGATGCAGACAACATGTAGATTACATTTACTACAATTTCTAATTTAATCACACGGACTCGTACAAGAATATTGCCTCGTACAGACTATTATCCACTGTACGTTCCGCAAGATCTTTTGAAAACACAAACACACACACATTGGCCCGGTTTTAGCATGGTTAGTCAACACGTACGCCTATGCATTTACCTTTCACAAGACTGTTGTCATTATTAAATCCCAAATATTGTCACTTTCATAAGTTTTTATAACTACGTGTTGCTTTTTTTATTCAGGTCAGACCATTCGCAATATCTTGATCATGACCTGATTGACCGAGTGGTTGCGAATGGGGTCAAATTTAAATAGACGTGAAGGCGACAGATAATATGTCTGTTTCAAAAACTAATCCTCGGTCAAATTAATATCCAAAGCAATTAGTTATAAATAAAAGGACCAATAGTTCGTAATAGGCACTACACCCCACCTACCCCCGCACCCACCCACACCCCAAACACACACACCATTTCTCATCCCAGTCATACATAATCGGTTAACTTAGTTATATGTATTTAGTAACTGTAATAACATATTGCTCAACTGTGAATATTACACTATGACATGTGAATTGTTGAAACAACTATGCATTGTATACTTTTGTGTCACTGTTGTGATCTGAGTTAGTAAAGTATTGTTATTTTCTGTTCAGTTCAATTCATGTGAAAAAACAACATTTTACAGATTAACCTTCAGTTATCAGATTATTTTAATCTGACAGTAGCATGGCGGTTCTAGATACAGACATTACGCCTAACGTTACATATATAATAACTATGAAAAAATGTATGCCTTTGGTAAAGCTAGTATATACTAAGATTGGATACCATTTGCTAGTATATCCCTCTAGTCAGAGGGTAGAACGTAACGGAAATTAAGTAAGGAAAAGACAGAGAGAGAGAGAGAAATAGGGAGAGAGAGAGAGGGAGTGAGAGAGAGAGAGAGCGCGCGCGCATTTAGTACCGATCACTGTTAATTTTCTGTATTTAACATGTTTAATCGTAAAACTTCCCATTTTTTTAGTGATATTCCAATTTGTCTTTTAAACTGGCTATAATATGCTCTATATGTTCAATACATTGTATGTATGAGATGAGTGATGTAAAACTAGGAATCGTTTTCGCATACTTATTCTTGAAAATAAAATACTTTACAATTATTAAAACACAATTTAAAATATCTGAATAAGATTTATCTTGAATGATACCAAATGAGATCATTTGGAAAGTCAACGCAACAGGAATATTTCTGCTGTTTCAACAGTTATGTATTTCTGTCCAAAAAGCTCTAGTAATTGTACATTCCCAAAACAAATGTTCAATTGTTTCAATATGCATATTGCAAAAATCACAGAGATTTGTGTTACTAAATTTGCATTTATATAGAAATTTGTTTCTGGGTATAATTCTCATTATATATTTAAATTGAAAATATCTAAGTTTTGTATCGATCGTGCTTTTGAAAGGTGTTCTATGAATGCGTTTCCAGTTTATGTTTGTTATAGTTTCCTCCCATTTTTCGTGAGTTTTAATTGATAATTCTGCTTGCATGCGTTCCATTTCTGCAAGAGATACGAGCTCCACGCTATGTTGTCAAACTACATGTTGAAAAAATACACAGATAAAAAAACAAAAACGAAAGAAAACATGTAGAAACCATGAAATAAAAATAAAAAAATAAAATGTTTTGACCGTATCACTACACATATTATATACATTTACATCCTCCTACTGATACGCGCATGCAATGCACGAACGCAAACTTAAAATAAAAAATGTGGTTACTAACATCACCAACTCATTATTTATATATTAAACTGCATCTAATGATTACAGTGTGTCGCATACTTAAAATCATCTGGCACTCCATTTTACTTTTGCCATCATACATTTCTCGTTAAAATAAGCTTTACAGAATTACCATGATCAATGTATTACATATTATTGTATTTTATGAAAGGCACATAAGGAATGCTACTTAAACATTTGTGCACGCTACTCTCGCTCCAGTGATTTTATATGACAATACTATGCATAATTTCTTACACTAATTATAGTTAACATGTAATATAAGTGATATGAAGTAACATTTCGAAAGGAAGTAAGGAGTAATGTAGGCAATTTAGATAATATATATATAAATAGTTCAAACAAATGAACAAAACTAGAACAGTATCTGTTAAAATCTACCAAATAACAACATTTTTTTCACCATAATATACGTTTTCTCTTCATTAAAAAGTTACGCAAAATAGCACATGAGTAGTGTATTTGTTTTAAAAACGGTTCAATGTACTTTTTATACAAGTTGGTAAAAACGAACAAGAAAACCATACCATTTAAGACCTGCCACAATATGTTCATGACGAATGTAACAGAATAATACCCCATGTTCTGGATCTTACCAAAGCTAAAAGGTAAGACCAGAGTGAGGTTTAAAATATTTAAATAATTTTTCGATGACAAAAGCAAACCACCAGACACCAAAAAAAACAACACAAGATAATCATCAACCTGCATGTAATAGTCTTTTTGGGCTATTTTTAGCGCCAAATTGGATTCTGTTTATCATACCTGTAGTGCTTTTATATTGTTTAAGAAATAATTCTCAAAAACATAAACAACCATGAAAACTAATAAACCTTTGTGCAAGTACACGATTTACCAAAAAACAACAACAACAGCTAAACATACTGTAACGAGCAATAATTAAATATACTACTCAAAATTTGCTAAGGATCATTGTTTTCTGTCTAAATTTCTTGCTGAAATGAATAGCATTATTTTTATTTTAAATGAAATTATTTAGGGCAGTGTATGGTCATGTGATCTCATGACTTGATTTAAATCGTGGAATTGTTGAAGTATCAATGAAATTAATATTGTTATTGTGAATTAATTTCTAATAAAATTATATGGAAGAATAGTGGTGATCCATAGCAAATTTTGAGTAGTATAATACAGGTTTATGGTTAATACTGACGACTTTTCTCGTTTATGGTTTGTCTAGATTCTTCACCTGATCTGTAAAGTACTGTTTTGTGTGTCAATTTATAAGCTTCCGCTAATTACGAGTTCGGGACTGGTTTATGTAAGTTACTACTGTTTTTGTATGTCATTTTGTTTTCTCCCGTTAATCACGCGTTCTCGTGGACAGTATTGTATAGTTTCATTCGAAATATCACTTTCTTATCGCGGGTGTCGAGGGAAAACACAATCTATTGTATACCGTACGGGTGTTTTAAGCGCGATAAAGATTAACACTGATTTTAAAGGGACCTAGCAATAAATAGTTATGGCCATGGGAGATCGAGCCAAGTGTGGAAGTCCTTGAATTTCATTCTTTCTATTTTAACTGTAGACCTCCATTAACAAATATATTTCCGTTCGCGAACCAAGACTGGTCTACCTCATCCTTAAGTTTCTTCCTTGTTGATGCTAGAACCTCGTTATTAAGTTTGGTGAGGTCTTCAGATATTGACATCCCAATACCTTTTAACAGCTTCCGGTTTGCCATCACGCTCTGTTTGACTTCTCTGTGGACAAACTTAACAATTAATCTGCGATTTCGGCCTGTTTGAAAGCGGCCCAATCTATGAGAAATATCGATCTCATTGGGGGTCAGATTCATATAAACGTTTCTGTTAAGCATGTTTAATACTTTCCTTGTCGTTTGCATTGACTGTTCATTTTACTCGTCGTCTGGTAGCATTGTTATTCTGATATTGTTCTTTCTACTATACTGTTCATGCTCGTTTAAAATTCCACCACCAATTTCTATTTGCTTGTAATTTTCATGTTCATTTTCTTTTTCTTGTAGATTTACTTTCAATTTCTCCACCTCTTTTTTCAACTCTGTATTTTCTAGAATCTTGTGCAATTCACCCTCCACAATTTCTATTCTCTTGACTACTGTGGCAAGTAGGCTTTCTTTTAGTTTCTGTGATAATGCTTTTTAAAAAAGACTTGTCGTTTTTTGATAGGACGTTAATCAGCTTCTTATTGATTTCCTGGAGATTTCTGTCTATTCTTTCATCAGTGTTGAAGACGTCATCTTTAGTCTTTGTATTTGTGCTTTCAACTGTATTTGTATTTTTTTTTATCTATTTTGCTCATGTCTAGCTGGAGTTCCCCTATTTGTTTCAGTTTTGGACTTTTTGTTTTCTTGACTTTTTGTTACTTTCGGTTTGTGTGTATTTTTCCTTAATGTTTATATGTGGTACTTCCGCCGTTGTGTTTAATGCACTACACAAATTGTGGCTTGTGTCATGACTTGTATCTAGTGAACTAATACTGGGCAACTCATAATGTTTTCGTTTGTCATTGTCACAACCTTTTTTTGCAGTATAAGAAAAATAAAAAAACAAAAATTTACAGCGTGCCTTTAATCTTGCGGCAAGTCCGTCAAACACAGTTCGATAATGGCGCCAGCCTCGATAAAAAAATAGACAATTGTTGGAGAGTTTTTCATAAATATTTCAAATGTGTTAATTTTGTTTGGTAATACGAGTCTGCCGTTTCTTCTGAAGTACTATTACCTTGATGATTCACTTAAAAACTGTTGACATACCTCATCCTATTAATTATAAATCCAAAAAATCCTCGATGTAAAAAAAATACTGATGTCACGCGGCCCAATCTATGAGAAATATCGATCTCATTGGGGTCAGATTCATATTAAGTTTTCGGTTAAGCATGTTTAGTACTTCCCTTGTCGTTTGCGCATTCTGTCTATAATGAAACTTTAAAGGGGTAACCATTGTTGTGTTCAGTGCTGTTTAAACTTTCCTTCCGAAAGGACACGCCTAATGTCGCCCTGTACAATTCGATTAGAAGTAGCATATTAAATATACAATATATAGCGGAAATACCCATTATGCGTTTCTTTTTTCCTTTCAATATATAAAGATGAACAAGCAATGTTTTACGCAAGCGTAAAATAGCTGCCGAGAGACAAGAAGTTAACATAATAATATATCAAATCACGGGTGTTAAAACAATATTGAAAAAAATAAATGTTGTCACGGAGACATAAACACGCCACGACCGTTTTTTTCTTACATTCTTCCCGACTTTTACCATCAGTTCTTCCTACCAAGCGTTTTAAACCAATGTGGGCGACCTCGTTTCTTTCTGTTCAAGTACTTTGACATGCCTTACATCGCCTTTGTAACACTACGTGCTAGAAGTACACATCAGCACAGAAATACAATTGTTCACATGTATTAAAGGGATACCTGTGCGTTGGAGTGTGCATTACAACACATATAAACTGTTCACTGTTACCATGTGTAATTATAACATTGCGTTATCAATGTGAAAAATGTAAAGGAACTGTTGCTACCTTACAATAATAATTGAAATTTAAAAAAAAAGAAAAGAAAAAAAAAAGAAAGAAGGAAATCAGCAGTCTTGAACCTTACCTTCCTCGGCACTATCACGACGAGGCTTGTGAATGTTTCGTCGCTCATTCAGTAGACTGGTTTACGAAAATGTCATTTTAGCAAGTGAAATGGTAACCTTTCAACATTACAAAATATGTGTTTATACCATTCAAGTTTTTCAGACGAGTTCTCTAGGAATTCAAGTTGTAAAGTATGCTTATCGACACTTTCATGAGTCACAGTCTGTTAACCATAGACAGATATAAAAGCTATATAAGGGTCAGCTGTTAAAAGGTATTGGGATGTCAATATCTGAATAAAAGGAAAAATAACACGTCACAAACACACAAGGGTTGACAATAGCCTACCGCCATGGAATGACAGTGGCAAAATAGGCCGCTGCTGACACAACAGAAATATTACAACCGACAGAAATCCTACATGTTTAAGATGATTGGAAAAGAAATTGTTTAATGTTTGAGTTTGATCAGTCCAGACTGATTTCAAGTGAGTCCCATTGATAAGCCAATTGATTCAAATATTGGAGAACGCGGCATTGAAAACTTGACATGTTACAGAGAAGGGGTGTTATTAAGGTTTTCTGAGGTTTTCAAACCAATTTTGAGTTTAAGATCTAATGATAAGATAATCTTAAAATATAAGATGTTTACGTTCCATTAGTTTGCAAATAATAGGAGGATAGTGCGTCATTATTTCTAAGTCTAAATAAGACCTAATTACTTAGCTAGTTATGCAGACGTGTTAATGGTGTTGATGCATTCTCATTTGCCCCTAGCAGACACGTTCGCAGTTTTCAAACGGAGTGAAATAATACATAAAAAGACGACGTGTCACGTTCACAAATAGTTTAAACATTATTTTGTTATACATGTACTCTTTGTCCGTGTCCGTTTTATAGCTGTGTATGTATAAAGTGAGAGTTCAGCCGAGTAATGAATCCATATGTTTGGAACTGCTTTGTAACGTAAGCTTTGTAAGCGATATTGTAATTAAATTTTCTCTAAGTCGTGTGTGACGTACTGTACTCAAGAAAGGTATATAAATCTACTCTAAGTCGTGTGTCACGTACTGAACTCAAGAATGGTATATTGCACGGTTTCAGTCCATAACTCGGGATCAAATGTCGTAGTGCATGCATACATTGGCAAAATGCATGACAAGTATAGGACTTTTGAATATGTTGAGATAATTTTATTAAAATTAAAAGTCTAATTTAGAAGTTGGTTATATACTTTATATTATATATATATAACTTAGAATTCAACGTCATAATTTGGGAGCAAAGGGCTTACAGCATGCATATATAGGTCATGTTTATGTCCCATGTATGACGTTAAGCACTGACTGCTTGAATAAAAAGTTGTTTTTTCAAATTATGGAATTACGTAAAGATGTTTCAAATTCCTCTCTGCTTCCACAGTCGTCATCTGTCAATTTATGAAATCCAGAATCTTCATACGTACTAAATGTGTTTAATTCCTGCAGACAAAGCATCCAAAATAGCATCGTTGTCTAGTGATTGCATTATACCAATATACTGAATGCAGAGATAACGCACACGTCTGCTTCTCTAAACACATATCCATAGAGAAGTATACTGTTTCTCAGCATGTGTCTGTTATTATTCTATTAAGAGTTTTTAAAATAATAAAACGAATTAGTCCCTACCATGTTTTATCGCAAATTCAAGTTCATGTATCACTACTAATGCATCAACAGTTCCTCCTGCTTTATATGCTATAATGTTTTTGACAATTAAGTAATCAATCTGTGTTTGGTCGATAAAATCCACCGAGAACTCTTTGATAAACTACGGTATAAGCATATCATGCCTCTAATCTAAGCACATGCGACAATGTTTCACACTATACGCAGCTGTACCCCATCACCGTAAAATTGATTCATGGTATATTTAAGACATTTTCAAGTGAAGGAGCTAGCTTTGTTTGCCTGTAATGTATACGACCCTAATGTTACTAATGCCCTGATTTGCCAGTTTGATGGTAATCCTATGAGTACTAATGACGTGCGACTTATAAAATATCACTTAAACTGGTGCTGGGAGGCGTGGGAGATGTTGCAATTTAAATTGCCTCTCATGAACTGACTCAATAAAACCGACTCTGCTTCTTTTATCTCTTTGTTGTGCTTGTTGCCTTCAAGAGATTCCCTTTTCAGTATGCATTGGCATTCACATTAGCGATATTTTAGTGCTGTGTGGCGGCCGTAAACAGTCTCCCAGACTATAACATTGGTAGTGGTATTACTTAGCCCAATATTTGTTGCTTTAAAGTCGAATATCGCTTAAACCGGTGCTAGGAGGTATGAGAGGTTGTGCAGTTTAAATTATCTCTCTTGAATAGACTCAATGAAACCGAATCTGCTACGTTTTATCTCTGTGTATTTGTTGCTTTCAAGGAATCCCCTTTCCGATATTTATAGCCTTTTTCATACATTTTTTATTATTTTATGAAAGGAAGTGTCTGTTAAATGTGTCGCCTGCTAGTCAGGCAGACATAATTGATACGTTTAGTCAAACATCTCCGTATCTAGGTGACATATTCAGTATCGATAATCAGTCCTTTGCTAATATAGTCACTAATATTTATCAACCTGATCAACAGTTCAGTTACAGCACTCCTCGAACTTCATCTCGATGTTACATTCACGTTAACATCTTTGGTAAGAGAGATGTCTTTTAATTTGGCATCATTAAGTATCCACATTTATATGGCGATGTACCAATTGCTGTCTTATACAGCGCTAATACCTCCCAGCTCATTTCTTTTTTATCTTTGATAACTTGTTTTAGTCCGTTTATAACATTTTGTTTTAAATCGGCATATTTTTTATTTTGATTATTTATAACATCTTCTTGTTTTTTCTTTTCTCTTTTACGTAGTTTTTTGTTATGTCGTCTCTTTCTTAAATTTTCTAATGTAGAATTTTGTTCCTTAACTGCTGGGATTGGTATATCTGTTTGTTTGGTATGTCAATAGTCAAAAGACTATGGGCTAATACTTCTTTGCTTATAGCTCCTGTTTTGTACAGGTCTGCTAAAATTCTTATAGTCTCTTCGTTTTTTTCACTGCTCATGTTTTTTCTTTGTTATGTATTATAAATATAAATTCTTAAATATAAAATATTTATATATATAAAATGGAGAGTAGTATAAAAGTCTGCCAATTTTTAAAAGTAGGATTACATTTTTTGCGCTAATGTGTAAAAATAAGCCGACTAAAGATTCTAATTATTGCTGTTTGCACAAATACAGATTAAAAACAAGCCGTGTTTCACCATGTTTATGGTGTGGAGAAGGCACTTATGCAAAATACAAATGTTGTTATAAGTGTGGAGCTAATTACTTTAATGTTACTATAAAAAGGCATATAAAAAAAATATTTTAAATTAAACTTATATTAAATCATGCTTATTAGCTTGTATAAAAAAAAAAAATTGGTAAAATATTTAAAACTTGTGTTCTTCAGTACCATCTTTTTAAAAAAGTTTGTTAACCTAAGTTTTGATGTTTAACCTCTATTTTATAATAAAATTTAAACATCCAAATTTAAAACATTTTCACAATTTAAGTTTAAAATCTTGGGTTATTTAGCACCTGTAACATGCTAAATAACCAGTTAAATTGACTTAATTTTCAGTTTTACTAAAAAAATTGTGTGGTGATTTTAGATTATTTGGGGTAATTTAAAAGTGGCCCAGAACCCCTATAATACATGTATATTAAACCATACGTTTTTTACCTAGACACCGGCAACTCAATTTCTCAAATAATTCGCTGTAAACAGTTAATTGTTGTTGCAATTGCATACATGTATCTAGTAACTGACTACATACAAATAACACATTTATAACTCAAGTCAAATGTCTATAAATGCCGAAGATACAACAAAGTTAGTTTCAAATTTGTGAAAGTTTATTTTTGTGCGCCATGTTTGAACCAGAGCAACAATCCCCTTGCCGTGGGTTTAACTATAGTAGATTGATGACTTCATTCTGGTTAAACCATTGTGTATTCGACCTGACCATAGTTATATTACGGCTACTATGGTTCGTGATCGAAGTCACTCGATATACAAATGTGTCGTAATGGCGCTCTTACGCTCTGCCTTATTTGTCGTATCGACGCCCTTATTTTTCGCTCTAACGTGTTGTCGTTAAATGCGCCAAAACGACAGAAAGACATGGCAGAAATCAGCCACCATAAGTAATGATGTGAAATGTGTCATGTTTCAATAAAGTAAAGTAAATATAGAAAGTTGTAGCGAAAGGTTGTTTTTTCCTGAAGATGGGGTCCATTATTTTCAAGGTGTCTGGTGATGTGTCATTTTCAATGTGATTTAAGAGTTTTAACATATATCTGTAAAATCCAGTGTGTGTCGGGAGGGCGGACCCCTGACCCATCCCCTCTCAGCTTGGGGTTTCCGTGTCAGCTAGACATATATGGAGTATGTTTTGATAAAGGTCAAATTATCGTCTGCTTCTCACAACTAATTTTGCTAGTCATCAAAATATGATACAGCAACAATGTTTCAGGTCATATCATACTGATTAATGTAATAAAGTGCATTTTATTCTGCTGCCGATATGACTTTAGTTATTGCACATGGTAAGGTAGTAATGAATAGTTTCTTTGAGTTTTTCAGCTATAAACATGCTTTACAACTTGAATTCCTAGAGAACTCGTCTGAAAAACTTGAATGGTATAAACACATATTTTGTAATGTTGAAAGGTTACCATTTCACTTGCTGAAATGACGTTTTCGTAAACCAGTCTACTGAAATCATTACTATACGAAACATTCAGAAGCTTAGGAAGGTAGGGTTCAAGCCTGCTGATTTTCCTTCTTCTTTTTTTTTTTTAATTTTCATTGGTTTTTATTATTAAATCAAATTATTCAATGAATTCAATTGGTTAAAAGTTGATCACATGATTAAAAATAAAAAGGTTTATTATATAACCTATAAATAGACGCGTTTTCATTGGCTAAAAAGTATTTTTTTAGAAAAAATATCTAGCGATATTGACCTGTTTTTTTGATATTGACCTGTTTTTTTGATATTGACCTGTTTTATATAATTGTGTATAATATTGACCTGAAAAACGTATATTGACTTTTGTATATTGACCTGTGAAAAATAAGTATGAAAAATTCAATTTCCATGAATAATCAAAATTCAAAACATATTCAAAATTCAAAAATCAAAATTTCAAAATTTCAAAATTTCAAAATTTCAAAATTCAAAATTCAAAATTCAAAAATTCAAAATTTCAAAATTCAAAAATTCAAAAATTTCAAAATTTCAAAATTTCAAAATTTTCAATTCAAAATTCAAAATTTCAAAATTCAAATTTCAAAATTTCAGAATTCAAAAATTTCAGAATTTCAAAATTCAGAATTCCATGAATAATTTGATTTAATAATATAATAATTGTTGCCTTTTAGGTTCGGTCGATATATAGAGTTTAATAACCAGTGATTTTGAGATACGGGAAATATCTCCCGAGGTAGACAAATGGCCCCGATATAAGAACGAGTGCGGATCACGAGTTCTTATATCGGGGCCATTTATCAAGCGAGGGAGATATTTTCAGTATCTCAAAAACACTGGTTATTAAACTATATATTACATAATTTAAAATGATATTTTATAAATATTTCTAATGATTCACGCCTTTTTACACCAGTTTGCACGAGAACGCCAAGACGACGTTACATCATCCGTCATACAAACAAAACAAGTGGAACCGGAACTCTTCGTAAATGTCCTTAATCGTTATTTCCTAGTGACGGAATCTGACGAAGACGTCCGTAAAACAATCGGAACGTCATTTGGCATTTCCGCCATTGACGGAAAAGGCCGAACAATGTTCCGTACTGGGATATTTCCCAGTAGAGCAAACGAGTATATATAGCTTTTCTATTCCCAGTATTTCCTATATAAATAACAGACAATTATGTAATATGGGTATTTATCGACCTGAGAAAAGTAATAGAAAAGTGATATCGATCTCGGCTATCGCCTTGGTCGATATCAATTTTCTTAGGTCGATAAATACACATATCGTCCTCACTAAAAGGCAATAATTTTATAATATTATTCCTTTACATTTGTCACTTTGATAACGCAATCTTAATAATTACACATGGTAACACTGAACCGTTTATATGTGTTGTAATAATGTACACTCTAACGCACACGTGAACAATTGTATTTCTGTGGTGATGTGTACTTCTAGCACGTCGTATTACAAGGTAATTGTAATCAATATGTAAGGCATGTCAAGGTTTTTGGACAGAAATAAGCGAGGTCGCCCACATTGATTTTAAATGCCTGGTAGGAAGAACTGGTGGTACAAATCGGAAATAATGTAAGAAAAAACGGTCGTGGCGTGTTTATGTCTCCGTGACAACATTTATTTTTTTCAATATTGTTTTAACACCTGTGACTTGATATATTATTATGTTAACTTCTTGTCTCTCGGCAGCTATATTACGCTTTCGTAAAACCTTGCTTGTCTTTTCAGCTACAGCAAAGTAAAACAGCGCTACTACTATAAAGGTCTATTCGACAAGGTTCAGGCGTATGTGTTGAGTCGTGATTCGTGCCAGAGAAAGGGTTTTTTGAAAAAGGCGAACAAACCTCTACATCCAATTCCAGTGTCGTCGGACGCATTCTCCAAAATCGGAATGGATCTGATCGGACCCCTTGAAGAGACCCAAAATGGTAGGCTTCTTAGTAGCGTGCAGAATATTTATGTTGAGCCTCTCACCTTATTGCACAATCCCGTTGAAATATGGAGCAGTTACTTGTTTTGTTTTATTAAGGGCCGATTTGTTGCATTAAGGTGCCGATTTGTTGCATTAAGGTGCCGATTTTTTGAGAGCATAACCACTCTTGACATTGTCTCTTCATAAACTCTATACATAATATGCAAGTGCACCATTTAAATTGTCAGATCATTTTACAAAACAACCGTTGTTGGTCTATTTATCGGATACCACTTTGGGAAAATATAGAATTGCTCGAGTTCGTCCTGTCTAAGAACGAATTTGAAAATATAATTAGTAGCATTGTTCGCCACAAAAAGGTGATAATGTCCCGTAAAACACCCGAACCGGTGGTTGTGTCGTTGATGAATTTGGTGGCGACGATTGACCGTTGAAACGTTATTTATTCCTCCGCCTGGAGTAATATACTAGTAGTTGATTCGTCCGTCTGTTTGTTCGTCCGGAGCATGTTTAGCCAAAACTCTGCTACATTTAATTGGATTTTACCCAAAATTTATTGAAAGACGAAACGTTGTTTAATAATAGAGTTTGTCTTTTTTATAAATATTATCACCTAAATTTCACAAAATATTAAATTATCAGAGTTATTTGTGTCGCACATATCACTTTCGACCCCTGCTCAAAGGTCATAGGTCATGGTCACACATACTGAAATCATAGTCAAAATACAACTATTGAACAACAATAGTCAATATTGTGTCACTTTTAGTTGGATTACAAAACCAAATAATTTTAGAGTATGATAGGACTGTTTGTACATCACAATCTTGATGTGAAAAACAACCCGGTATCAATTATATAATTTGGGGCATATGCCAATTTCAAGGGACATCTGTTATTCATTTATGAAAATTCAAAGTCACTTAAAATCAAAAGGAGTTGGTATGTCAGTCACTGACAATGTTCCTATATACTAGTTATTGCCAAAAGGGTGAGTGTGACATTCGATATATTTACCAAAAATGATCGGACCAATATCCCCCAAATGTATAAATCATTGATCACCATTAACTTTCGGTCTCAATATATCCACGCTGATCCGACACACGAACTCCTTATACATATTTCAATGAACAAGTTTATACTCACGTTTTGTTTAAAAACGACTGTTAAACGATTGTTCGCTTATGCTGAGTTCTATGATTGCAATGGACAGTGTCACGGTTCTTCTTTCTACATGCCTCAATTAATGGGAGTGTGCCAGATTTTCACACCTAACAAAAAGGAGCACATGCTATGTAAAATAGAAGAACATAGAACATTCAACTTAAATAATACAAAAGGCTTTTTGTTTGCGATATATTTTTAATATAAACAATAATAAAATTCCCTTGACAAATGCTGACTTTCCACATTTTATTCCCTATTGATTTAGTATTGCGCAATATAGCCGAACAAAAACGCAGTTGATGAATTTAGGATGACATCCTTAACAATTTAGTTTATAAATATATTTTAAAATAAACGTTTTTCGACAGAAATAAGAAGACAATTTTAAACTGTTTCATCCAGTTTGTGTGCGCTCATGGAGTTCCAGAAGATTTAATAACAGACCAAGGCCGAGAATTCTGCAATCAACTTAATGAGCTATTTATCAAGAAAATGGGAATAGCACACAAGGTTGCATCGGCATACCATCTACAAACGGATTGACACACTGAAAGGTTTAATCGCACCCTTTCTAACATGCTGGTTCAGTATGTTAATGAAAACCACGATGACTGGGACACAAAAATACCATACGTTTTATTTGCCTATAGAACAGCTGAGCATAGCACGTCAAAACAAACTCCTTTTTTCCTTGTGTACGGTAGGAAAGCCCGTCTTCCTATTGATGTTAAGCTGCCATCAACTGCTTGTGCGCAAACGGATCTTACCGAGAGGCTAAATGTATTTCTGGAATTAACTCGGTATCGAGAATCTGCAGCTAAGAACATTAAGACAAAGCAGTTAAAGCAGCAGAAACACCAGATAAAAAGGTGAAGGCATGTGTGTTTAATGTTGGTGATGAAATATTACTACACAACACCCGAAAACTAACGAGAAAAGGAAGCAAACTAGATCCGCTGTGGACGGGACCGTACATTGTTGAAATGGTGTTAAATAATCGTTGTTATCGGCTGGAAGGCAAGTTAGTAGCCGTGAATGGAAACAGACTTAAAGCCTACAGAAGATCGGCGAGTATGACATCTGACACGGCGAGCCAGCCTGACAACGTGGCCGATAGGCCCAACCAACGTGACAAGAAAGTTGACACTGCCAGTCGGCGTGACAAGAAACCAGACACCGCCAGTCAGCGTAACAAGAAACCAGACACCTCCAGTCAGCGTGACAAGACACCAGACACCGCCAGTCAGCATAACAAGAAACCAGACACTGCCAGTCAGCATGACAAGAAACCAGACAGCGCCAGTCAGCGTGACAAGAATACAGACACTGCCAGTCAGCGTGACAAGACACTAGACACCGCCAGTCAGCGTCACAAGAAACCAGACTCCGCCAGTCAGCGTGAAAAGAAGCCAGACACCACCAGTCAGCGTGACAAGACACCAGACACCGCCAGTCAGCGTGACAAGAAACCAGACACCTCCAGTCAGCGTGACAAGACACCAGACACCGCCAGTCAGCGTGACAAGACACCAGACACCGCCAGTCAGCTTGACAAGAAACCAGACACCTCCAGTCAGCGTGACAAGACACCAGACACCGCAGTCAGCGTGACAAGAAACCAGACGACTCCAGTCAGCGTGACAAGACACCAGACACCGCCAGTCAGCGTGACAAGACACCAGACACCGCCAGTCAGCTAGACAACAAACCTGACACCTCTATTCAGCGTGACAACAAACCAGACACCGCCAGTCAGCGTGACAGCGTGCCTGGCACCACCAGCCAGCAGTACAAAAGAAAACAACAAGAAAGTGGCATTCCCCTAAAGAAAAGAAAAGTGTACATGGATGACGACAAGAGTAATGAAGATGTTGCAATTACTCACGTGAATGCTAGTAGTAGCATATCATTTGACCCGGTTGGACATAAGTGGCAAGATGAAACATGTCAGGTCTTTGGTATAAAAGTCAGGAACTATCATAAACAGGCTAATAATAGACCAGTGAGTATTATTGCCCGACCAGACAAAACTGCACAAATGAGAGGCGATGGCAATTGCTTGTTCCGAACATTCAGCTATATGGTATCTGGGGTACAAAGTTACCATACTGAAATAAGACACAGTGTTATACATTATATGTTAACGAACTATGCACTATTAGAGGGATATACGGATGAAACTTTAGCGGTGTATCTGAATAAAACAGAAATGTGGAAATGTGGACAATGGGGGACGGATGTGAAAATTCGGGCATTTGCAACCATGTTAATCACCAACGTGTATGTGTATTGCAATTACGGAGGAAGAACATGCTGGACCAATTTTCCGCCAATAAATGCAACGGCCGAAGGCAACGTTTACATGCTGCACCGCAATGACCACTACGAGCCCGTGTTAGGCGTTAAAGATGATATCTTTAGCAAACCTCCATATTTACCAGTTGGCAAATATGTTCCAAAACAATTCAATGGGTATGTGTCAGACATCGTTCTCGGCGCTGCACTTGTCAACAATTACTGCGATGAGAGAATTTTACAGGAAATATAAACGTGTCCAGACACCATTTACGTCCATACTTTTAAAGATAGCCCATACAATATTTTTGGAACTGAACATATAGCAAACCAGATGGATCCGAATATTTTCAATCTTCTCTGTGACGAAGAGGACTTTGCTACTCACTGGCTGTAATTTTCCATTCCAAAATGTGCAGTTACTGTTTTTGTTTTCCATATTAGCATACTTTATAATACAAATAAATGTCTTGCGTTTTCATTGGTCAAGCGTCATAATCCCGTTATTCCGTTGACAAAATAATGAACTAAACCTATAAATATAGACAACTGTCTTAAAAGCTACACAGTTCGTAGATTTTGACCCTAAGCAATTTATAACGATAATTGTTCATGTTCCGTTATGTAAATGAAATGACAAGAGCTACGCATTATAAATAGTAATAAAATGGTCAACAAAGGGCAATAATTAGCGTAAAATGAAGTTGTAAAATTATTGCATCTGCAGTATTCTAAATTCGTTATAATAGTTCTTGACAGTGTATTCTTGGGCATATACCATGTCAGTGCTCATATAACCCCTTGGCTAACGCCTCCGTATACACTGTCAAAAACCAGTATAACAAATAATGTATACTCCATATATAGTTAAAGAGGCGTATCGATATGAATATGGAACATGCACATATTTACCTAAATTGTAAAGTAATACATGAAATTAAACCGTTGAACAGTGTAAATGGTTTAGAAAAACGGGTACTTGGAGTGACTGAAACGCAAATTTACCACACTTTCAGTAAATTAAATGTGTTTGACAATTAACTACGAAACTACTATTTCGCGGGAAAAGTTGACTCTTTTTTACCAATTTTAACGAGACCATATATAGTGTATAGCAATGATTAAATGAATTTTATATAAATGTATTTTGATAGTGAATTTAAGTCGATATGCCTCTATAAGGCATATGATTAAATGTGTTGTTTATAAAATGTATTTTGATTTAGTAAATTTGATAGTGAATTTACAGTCGATATGCCTCTATAAGGCATATATATTCTATAAGGCGTATTTCATTCTGCTATCTTGAAAACACACAAGAGAAAGCTTGCACCTCGACCGATACTTTTGACGATTTTTTACGTTTACTGTACGGTACGTTTGTATTTTAAATGAATCAAACTTGAGTTATTGTATCAAGTTAGCTTTGTTCTTCCTCTGGGGAGTTTAAACATGGGACACATAGAGGTAAAATAGATTCAGAATGATAAGACGAAATTAGGTTCGCTAGCTTGCAACAATATTTCTGTACAATTCAGACAGTTTACCTAACAGTCGTTCCTGAGAATGAAAAGCACAAGGCTTTGATCTTCCTTAAGAAAATGCCCACTTTCTCACATAACAGATCGGTACTGTTACTCAAATCCACGACCTTTAAGCGGTGATAAGTTTTGTGATTACAAGTCGGCGACCTTTACCATCCCACATAGGCGATCTCGCTAGAAAAAAACATGCCAAATAGGTCAGAGTTAAAGGTAACATGTAGAAGTTTTGGGTGTACGATTTCCACAGTATATAATTCTGAAAGTTTCGGAATGTGCGCCATACTATTTCATTGCGTATCGATATGCGCAATACTTTTTCATTTCACCGAGTCTTAAACTGTGAATGGTTGGACTTGATCCACCCATAATATATTAGTCATTCGTATCAGTAAGTATTTTATTTTCGGTCATGTAAAGGTGGTGTAACATTATATTTAGACCCCGTCGATAATTTACATAGGGGTCATTTTACAACGTTGACAATTGACCTCCTGAGTCATTTCAACGTTACACCACCATTACATGACAGACCCATAAAACATAAACAACCAGGTCAGTACTGCGACTCAAACCAACGGCCCTAAATCGGTGAGAGCTTTTGAAATTAACCCGACTGTAGTTTATCAGTTTTCAGACATCCCGTCCATACATTAAACATATAGTCACCAATTTTACATATAGACGTTAATAAGCATCTAAAAATGTGTAGCTGGGTTTTAATTTCTATATCTGACCAGTATCTGCAGAGTTATGGCCGATGAATTGGCAAATAATTAGTAGTATTAGCTTGTGGCGCGCTCGAATGTATAACTAAACGTTTATTACTTACAGTCCTGAAAAAATACAGAAATGTTAATATGTGATCTGTATGGTAATAGGCAAATTGCGTAAGATTATTGGGATCAGTTTTCAACGTTGAAATATGACCTGACTATATTTGATCAGTTTTCAACGAGGGTCAAATTTTCACGCATGGATGGATCATTAAATAACGGGCGGGGTCAGTTTTCAACGTTGAAATTGATCAGTCATCCGTTGAAAAGTGACCCCTGGGGTCAATTTTTAACGGGGTCAAAATTTAATGTTACACCTGCAGCCGGACAAAATTCAGCGAGATACATTTTTGAAGCTAACCGCACTATATAAAATGAACGGCAGATCACGAACTGAATCCAAAGTTGAAGAAAGAACACATTTACAATGGAAATAACACAATAATTAATATCGGCCGAAAACAATGTGGAAGTATACAATAAAAAGGTTATTGAATTTGTATGGCTAAATATTAAATTGGACTCGTTGTTTTGGAGCAAGACGACTTGCAAGCTCGTCGATCTTTGCCAAAACAGCTCGTTCCAAGTAATATTTAGCCATACAAATTCAATAACCTATAATACTGGTAGTTGTATCCGTTACTGGACACAGATTATGAAATGTAGTATATAGTATAATGATTGGAATGTAGGATTTGATCATATCGCAGCTCAAGTCATTTTAACTTTCCCTATATTCGTCTTGGAGATCTGTGCACATCCGCAAACAATTGTTGTTCATTCCGGTATTACCTTTTATGACGTTAAGTGGTGGCATTTTATTTTGTTATTTTAAACATGTATCTATTAATTTTGCCTTCTTGTTTGTCTGTTTGCGTGTTTGTTTCTGTGTTATGTGGATGACTGTCCTCCTTGAATGCTACTTTCCCTGTCCGATCTTTTTCTTTTTCTTTAGTATACGTTTAAGCTGTCTGAAATTTAAAATGTGGGTGCTGCGCATTTTTCGCATCGGATTTTCAAAGGGATAAAGAAATATAGAAAGATCGGACACGGAAAGCAGCATTCAAGGAGGACAGTCAACCACAAAACACAGAAACAAACACGCAAACAGACAAACAATAAGGCAACAGTAATAATAAATGCAAATGACATCACAAACACAAAAGGGTTGATACAGACTACAGTAAGTACGGGTTCCATAATTTACTTATGTTGGTTGTATCGTAAATGTGACACTAGGGAGCATCGTGTATCGACACCAGTTACGTAATTTGATTATCAGAGGTGTGTTGATGCTTTATACTATATCTCTAATGGTTTTAATTTGTTCCTGTTTAATATGATACTATTTTCATAAACCTTAATACCTACCAGTATACTTCAGTCGCGCTGTAACTGACAGATTTACAATTTATAGCATAGTGTACACAACGACCGTTAATGCTATGGTATAGACATGTATAGCATACATATGCACATTATACTGCGGCCGTCGAGAACCAGTATCAATCCCATATACTCGAGACATAATGCTATAAATATTACACAAAACATCTATTGGGAAATAAAGTTCTATTTGTCTCCAATTTCATATCGATAAAATTGTACAATGACGTTGATCGTTTAGAATTAAACAAACATTTGAATACATAATCATGTACTTTTATAGAATTTCTGGATCATTATGTCAGCGTTAAGTGCAATGGTAAGGGAATGTTTCAGTAATGTTTTGAAACAATGTGAATGAAGCATACTCGCACATTATAGGCATATATTATTTGATACACCTTCACGAGAGCGGATCTCGAGTGTACTAAATAGTATTAAACGTAATACTAAATAAAGGATTGTCAATGTTCAATGTGCCATCCAGATATCGAGAGATGTCATTAAAGTCGCCAATTACATTTGTCGGAGTATCTTCTGAAAGGCTCAGAATGAAATCACTTTCATAGCACATATACATATACATGAACTAATCTGCGATTAGAGGTGCACAGTTTGTGCCCATATGGATAGTTCGTGCCCATATGGATACCAACAATCTGTCTCTGTCTATAAATGGTAATGAAAAATTATCTAATAGGAAAACGCGTGCTTCAGACACTTCTTGGCAAGTCCACAAAGTGTAACTGTTTAAACTGCAGAATTTTCATTTGCTTTCTTTTCGTCTGCCCTAGCTTTGAAAACAGCCTTCTTAAACGACAGTAATCCCTCCCTTACAACAACAGAGCTGGCGAACGTTCGAGTGAGGGTGGAGCGAGAGAAATGGGACAGTTAAGTGAATAGGATAATAAAATACGTGTTTAATGTCGTTCAGTATATTAACTCTATTTCCAAGTCACCTTTTTCGGATCTTATCACAGCTTTGCTCCTACAGATGAAGGAGGTAGATAAAAAAACAAGTTCGCTTTTCTACATTTTACAGGGTACATTGATATATCTTTACCAGGTTCTAAATCTACAGCATTCTAGGAAGAGATCACAGAAAAATGACCGTTCCATGGCGGTAGCCCTATTGTCAACCCTTTTGTGTTTGTGATGTCGTTTGCATTTTGTATTACTTTTGCTTTTTCGTTTGTTTGTTGTTTTTTTTGCGGTTGACTGTCGTCCTTGAATGCTGCTTTCCCTGTCGGATATTTTTATCCTTCTTGATATATGATTTCTGGCTAATTCTGCCTCATGTTACACATCATGTGTTAAAGAATGAACGGTAAAATCAGACGGAAATTAAAGTTCAGTAACTAATTTACAAAAATATTTTACAAAGTATAAGAAGTACCTTTTCACGTCTCACTTCCATGTCCATTTATTACCGTAAAATATCACAACAGACTCAAATAGAAAACGTAGCACTCAACACACGAAGTCCATTGAGGACACGTTTTCAAACCAGTCAAAGGTTACAAGGAAAAGTATATATACAAATCGACAAAGAAATGTAGCATTCAAGGACGACAGTCAACAACGAACACACAAAGAACAACTATATATAAAGATGAATACAAGTCAAGAATAGACATCACAAACATACAAGGGTTGGAAATTGGGCTACCGCCTTGGAACGGTCAGTGGCAAAAAGGGCGTTAATTTAATGGACCAGCAGTAGTTTTGAAATAATCATTTTATTGATTCTGTTCCAAATTGAGATCCAAATGTCCTATAATTAGTTACATGTAGAAGTATAAACATGTTATTTTTAACTTCAACAATATTTCAAGCCTAATAAAGTTTTAGTTTCCCCTTTGGTACAAACTCTGACTCTCTTGTTGCAGACTGTGTTTGTATTGTATACAGTAGCAGAATTCTCGATCTTCATCTCTCGATTTCAAATGATTGTATTCATACTGAAATCTATGATAAGAGAGGTGATTTCAATTTTAACATCGTTAACTATCCACACCTTGATGGAGATGTACCTCGTGCTACCTCATATGGGGTGTATATCTCCCAGCTCATTCGATTTGCTCGAGCGTGTAATGATGTTATAGACTTCAATGATCGAAATCAAGTTATTACAAGTAAACTTCTTCAGCAGGGTTTTCGTTATCACAACCTACGTAGATCTTTCTCTATATGCTCCCGCCGCAACGAGGGCCTGCTGGAAAAGAACAACACCAACCTTAAAACACTTCTGCGACTATGCATATCACAACCCTCATTTTATGGAAATGTGGTCTATAAACTTTGTAAGTTAAAGGGGTCTGACGGGTTTCCTGACCGCTTTACAAATTTAATCAGGAAGTTCGTCAGAAAAGGATATAATCCTTTGGTTTTACAGCGCACTGCATGTTTAGTGATTGACCCCTCTACAGTCAGTCATTACGCTTCACTTTTCACGTGTGCGATGACTGGACTACCTCTTGGGACTCTATGATTGTACCTACTGAAACCCCAACTAAGGAGGTGGTGCATGAGCTTTCGTCCCTCGGGTTTTCGGGTCGTATCCTAGATTGGTTTTCTCTCTAGCTGCAACTACTATGGTTGTTCAGTACGATTCTGGATACATCCTGAGATGTTTATTATTTTGTATGTGTATCTTTAGTTAGTTTCTCTGGATGTGGACTTTATTGTTAGAGAATTCCTTTTGATGGGATGTAGTTTTGTTTACACTGTCTTGTCTATTTGGGCGCTGAAGACAGGACAATAGCGAGGATTGTGCGCATATAAAATCGATTCAAGCTAACCAGTAGGCCTTATTGCCTACTGACCTTTCCAAGTCGGTAACCCTGTCTTCACCACCCTTTCTGTTGTTTTTTGTCTTTTTCATTGTAGTTGCTAGTCCTTGTTTGCAGTACAGTGCAGACCTACGATGCCATTACGTTCGGACGCTTTGGTTTCTATAGGCCCCTTTATATCATTTTGCTATGAAAGAGATTACTTTCACCACTATGTTTTCTTTGTGCGATGACCAAACACAGTGTATCCCCCGTGGTGATCTAAATTCTAAAGGGACGATAACTGTGCTGTGTGTCTCTATGTTTGCTTTGTCTTGCCCTTCCTTAATGGTGTATTCTGTTGTTGCTGTGGTTTCTACCTGATCGTGGAATATTTGCTTTGTGGTTATCTAAGCTTGTTTGTGGTCATATTTTAGATGTCCCGTGTTATCGGAATGACAATAGGGTAAGAGTGAGATTTAGTGAACCCTTGAACCTGTGTAAAACCTCCGACAGACCGACCGACCGAACGACGATCACAAAACGTATACTACCACGGCAATATTAAAATGCGTGCTTGGTGTTGCATTTTACATTACCCCTCATGAACAGACTCAATAAAACCTTGTCTGCTACTTGTATCTCTGTTTTGTGCTTGTTCCTTCCATGGTATCCCTTTTTCAGTATGCATTGACCAATGAACTTGACCTTACAACCACAAACAATCTAGAAAGTATTCATATACACATCAAGTTTCAACCCATTATTTCAAACAGTTCCGCAGTTATATAAAAGACACAGCCATTGCATCAGATAGAACAAATCCCCATTTGAATAGAGTATGAAAAACGATCATAATGAAACAATACTTCAAATGAAGTATGGTAATACACTGCAACAGTTAAATGAAGTAATTAAGTACAAGGGCTATTGTACGTTATCAAAACATAATCAAGGGTCATAATTCCGTCAAGAAAGCATTGATATTGCTCAGTGTCGAACTTGCCCGAGATTCAAAGTTCGAAATACAATTATAATGTTGTACTCATTATACATGTTATATATTGAGTATGACATCTAGATACCGAGATGGTTGTGTACATAACCCCACTATTTGCCTAGGTTTATCGACCATAATTACAAGACAGCGTAAATAGATCCCAACACAATATGCATTTAATAAATACTGAAAAGGGGATTTTTTAATCAACAAATTGGAAGCAATAAGACAAGAGAGACAAATAGAATTTTTTTATTGGGTCTGTTCCTGAGAGGTAATATAATGTGCAACACCTCTTACGGCTATAACCGATTTAAGCGGTATTCTACTTTAAAGCCACAAAGCCTTGCATTGAATTCACCAACCATTCTTGAGAATAGTCTTATTATGCAAATTTCAATCACACATCTTTATGTAAGTTTAAAGGATAAACGTTCATAAGAAGCTGCTATGTATACATATGACAGAGTCTACTGAATAGTTAATCTATGAAGGTCACTGAAATATGTGTGAATGAAATTTTAGTACTTGAGCTCAAGACTAAGAATAGTCTGAAGAATGGTTGGTGAATTACAAACCTGGTCTTTATGATCCCAAAGGACAGGTAAGAATAACACTACTGATTTGTAGTTGAGATGATATTTTACCGCCGTCCCACAGCACTAAACACAAGCCATCGGTAATGTAAATGCATACGGGAATCCCTTGAAAGCAAAAACACAAAAAAGAGAGAAAATTAGCAGGCTCGGTTTTATTGAATTATTGTTCATAGGAGGTAATATAAGATACAAGCCCCTCCACACACCCTCGAGCACCGGCTTCAAAATAAGATTGCAGCGGACAATAATCTACTACTACATGAAAAGTATTAGGCATTTATCTCTTGTAGTTTCAGAGAAAAATATGTGACCTCCGGTATTGTGCCATATTTGACTCCAGGTCACTATTTAAACAACCAACGAATAGATCCATAGGCATGCCGAATATTCGGCATTATCTCTTGTCGTTCTAAAATGTCCTATATGACTCTATGCAATGTGATCCCTTTTCATAAGTCTGTGTAAAACAGTTACCCGCGAGGCCGGGTCGTATTTGACCCCAAGATTTGAATCTGTGTAAAGTGCCCTAAATGTATGATGCATACAAAATTAGACCTCTAGCTCAAGTAGTTTCAGAAAATAAGATTAAGATGTGTGCGGTAAAACTTTGTCTCTTGAGATGGTAGCAAATATGTATGACTCATTGCCGAAACGTTACATCGTGTAACGCAGGTTTGCATATAACTGTCAAAGCAGTGAAACAGAACTACACCTTATGATACTGTTTGCAAAGGCACATAGTAGAGGATGAAGTATAAATTATATGAAGATATGTAATACACGATTTTAAGAGAATTCAAGAACTCTAATGACGTGGTGAAAAGTGTTATATTCCTGTTTTTACGAAACTAAAGTCTAGTGTAATACGATCTAAATAGTTATTTAATGTGTTATCTCCCTGTTTATATGTCAGCATAAAGTGATGTCAATACTTCTTGAGCATTGTTGGAACATTTCTCATATGGCATTTTTAAAATCCGTTAAGTCATTGAAAATTATTTTTATTTTGTTATTATGAAATGCGCGGTAACATAGGCATGGTAAATGAAATCGACATAACACAATTTGGTTGCATTTCCATACACACTCTATAATCTATAAGTTTCTGTTCTAGCATAGGTCATTTTTTATATATTATATTTATATAAAATATATACATATATAGAGAGCGAGAGAGAGAGAGAGAGATGTGGAATATGAGAAAAATATTTACCCTGGGAAAGACTGAACCGCTTCAGGCCTAAATCAGATAAAATCAACAGCATCAAACTAATAGATAGACAAATTTAAAATTATTCAGACTATAAATAGTTATACTAAAGGAAAGAATAAACGCAACCGTGTATTAATAATCATGTATATTGGCGTGCATCAAATATCTTGACGTGCATTTACCTAAAAACTATGCTTTTATTTCAGTACAAAGTATTTAGGTCTGATATAAATATTCCGCTACTTTTGTGTGAATCTGAGTGTAATACAAACGTTCATAAAAGAATCCAAGCGTTACGTCATATAACGTCGGCAGAATATACTAACAAAATATTCATTTAAAAACGGTCCTGGAACGTATTCGGTTGTTCGGAGGGCCCCTTATGTTCACGTTAGTTCACGACGGTTTCACGGCGGTTTTTGTTGGGATGCTGAAGCGCTGACATATGTCCTTGAGACGGAAATACGCGTCATCTTGACCAGACGTGACACCCCGACGTTCTTACTTAGTACGGTTGTTGGTCAATACAGTCTCTCTCAGACGTTGAAATAATCTTGTTAGAGTGCATGTATGCACGACAGACACCATACGCTGCAAAATGTGTAATTCATGCTTTTCTTAAGATAATTTTTCTAAATGAATTAATGAATGAATGAATGGGGTTTTACGGCACGTCGACACATAAATAGGTCACATTGTGCGCAAAAACTGATGAATGATAAAGAAATGAAGAATTAATTAAAAATTAATGTAAATATTTAAAGATAAAACTAGATGATATGGTAGTGATATAAACTATATATATAAATCAACAAATGCCCTAAAACGGGTATTTAAACAAGTAAATATATACAAGAACATATTATAATGATTTATATAGTCTGACTTCCTTCAGGAAATCTAAAAATAGACTAAAATCTATAGTATTAAATAACTCGGTCATAGTATTAACATTGTAGTACCTTTGACGCATAGGATCAAAGTCTACACATTCCAGCAATATGTGTTTGACCGTTAACGGTGCAAAGCAGGGTATACATTCTGGTAATTGCTCACCTTGTAATAAATATGAATGAGTATACCGTGTATGTCCTATCCTGCACCGGGCTAGAACAACTTCCTCTCGACGTCTTGGTCTACTAGAAGAACGCCATTCTCCGCGTAACGGTTTAATTGAATGGAGTTTATTGTTAACTGACAGATCCCAAGCGGCTTGCCAAGAGTTACGAATAAATGTGTTAATATCAGTATAAGGTAATTTGGTATTAGATATATGTAAACCTAATGCTGCCTTAGCAGCACTATCAGCTCTATCATTACCACGAATTCCTACATGGCTTGGAAGCCAGCAGAACATAATAACATTGTCAATTATAAGAGAATTGTACTTTTCTAAAAGTTAAAGCACAACTGGGTTATCATGTTTCATATTACCCAGTGCTTGAAGAGATGAAAGGGAATCAGAAAATATTACAAAATGGTCACCATCAGTTTCCTGAATATAATTTAGGGAAAGTTCAATTGCCTTAAGTTCAGTTGAAAAGATAGAGGCCTTGTCAGGCAGGCGGATCTTTATGCTGTGTTTGTGAACAACAGCTGCTGCAGCTACCTTATCTCCATCTTTAGAACCATCTGTGTATATATGTTGAAAGTTACTGTATTTCGATTTAATTTCATTAAATTTGCT
Organism: Cyrtodaria siliqua; assembly: GCA_037043455.1. NCBI lineage: Eukaryota > Metazoa > Mollusca > Bivalvia > Adapedonta > Hiatellidae > Cyrtodaria > Cyrtodaria siliqua. The sequence goes on along the minus strand of JAWPHD010005768.1, from coordinate 17,344 downwards.
TTGAAAGACAGTAGGGTCTGTACTGGATTTGTTACTATTACAAAGATCGAAAATAGTTGTTGGTGTTTCCAAAGTCCACGGTGGAATGTGTGCTACTTTGTATTTGGCAATCACATTTAGGTCGATTTCAGTGTCTCTTAATTTTGGTTTAATACGAAGACCAAATGGTCGAATGGCCTTCGGTTTTCGATTAAAAAGTTGGGTATGAAGGGTTAGATTTTAATTTAATGGCATATTTAATTTGTCCCATCGATGAGACAGTGATGGTTCATTAGCTTCAACATATAGACTTTCTGCTGGTGATGTACGAAAGGTACCTAAGGCGAGTCGTAATCCTTGATTTTGTATAGGATCGAGCATCTGCAAGTATGACTTACGAGTTGATCCATATACTAATGAGCCGTAATCCAGCTTTGATCTGATAAGAGCTCTATAAAGTTGTAAAAGTACTTTACGATCCTCTCCCCAGTTAGTGTTTGCAACAACTTTAAGTAAATTAAAGGATTTAAGGCACTTGGCCTTTAAGTATTTAAGGTGTGGTATAAACGTTAATTTACGGTCGAAAATAAGACCAAGGAATTTTGTCTCATCCACTACTGGTATTGGTGACCCATCTAGTGTTAGATGAGGGTCTTCATGATGTTTACGTAAACATGCATACAATTAGTTTGATGCGTTTTCTAAATGGAATATGGTGGAGGTATCGGTGACGATTTTCAATCACTGGTAAATTAACAAAAGATTATTTGAACAAATAACACTTCATAAATACTGACCCTAAAAAGAAAGGCTGCGTTTTTTTTTCCTTCAGCATATATTCAACTTAACGATATAAAATATGTTATCTATATATTTTATATCAAAAGGTAAACGTGACTTACGAGTGACTGAAACAGCTAAATAATTAGCTATTTACAGAATGCCTTTATCAATTGGGTATTCATCTGAAATATGGGAGTTCTGCCTTCATAATGCATGGTTGGAATTTTAATAATATTACCAGTCCAGCCGAATGCTTGTCCTCAAATGAACGTCATTTCCATGCCGCTCTGAAAGAGGTAAATTATTGTTATACTTTTGGTTATTTTGGTAGAATATTCTTTCCAAGATTAAGAATATAAGATCAACATCATGCAATTCATATCAAGTTTATGGTCCTATAGAAAACACAGCATTCAAATGCAACTGCATCTTACATGTAGGTCCGACGATCCCCGTACCGAAAACTAAAACAAATTGGAAAACTTAATATCCAATGAACATGATAATACACAACATGCAGAGTAGTGAAGACTGGTTTATCGACTTGGAAATACGACATTGTGCCAATATGACCATTGTGGAAGGATAGCCGTTAAAATTGTTAACATTCTTAGTCTATTTCAGTTGGACTAAAGAGGCATGGTCTGTACTTCACTATACTTTAGGATCGGATCATACAGGCACAATATAACTATCTTGGAATCGTATGTCATTGAAACAAGCAATTTAAGGTGCATCTGTATGTCCTATTATGGAAACAGTTAAATAACCGTACCCACCTGAGTAACTCTCAACAGTTAAAGCATTACTGTTAAAGATGTTCATTTAAACATAATTAATATTACTTGCCTTATTTGTTTAAAACATTATTTTTTGTTTCACATGTAAATTGATATACATGCAATTAGGACAATGCCAAAACCAATTTTATTTGTTTATTCTGTCCGTACAATGTTAAACTATATCGGTTTTTTTTTCATTAAGGTGTGATTGAGGTGCTGGCGTTATATGCATAAAACATATTGTTTTATGAAATCAGGATATAGTATCGTTTCATAGCAATGGTTGTTTATTGCAGTAGAGCCCTTCTCAAAATACAGATACAACTAAAGTATCACTTTCATAATAATACAAATTTGTAGACAAGCTTTTATCACATGAAATCAAACAAATCAAACCATATCAATCCATCAAAGAAAGTTATAAACGATGCCCTTTGAATACTTTCATATTGTTTCGAAGTTACTGCTTTTCTTTTCAGAGTCATGAACACTTTCGACAAGATCATGCGGTGCGATTGCTCTAGCGTAACACTTTTATGCAAACGACTTCTTGATGTTATCTGTGCTATATTGGTTTGCACATTTTATAGATTGCCTGATTTTTTCTGACTTATGGACCTATTTCCGAAGGCTTAATGATCATTGCAAAAAGCATGGAGAGCTTGCTTATTTACTGCTAACATGCTACATGACCGATGAGCTCAGGTTAATAAATTGAGGCCCGAGTATTTTTTTCTGTATAAAAAGCTTTGGTATATTGAACACTAGGGTATAACAATTTGTAAAACTTCAAACATTACATGTAGAAAGGGAAAATTCGTAATTAACAAGGATGCTGCACTAAATACAAAACTGTTTGTATGTTTTAATATGTTTGCATGTTTTAATACGTTAGTTTCATACAACAGCAGTATTGGGAGTGCCTCATCAACTGTAACAAAATTAAATACCAACATTTTCCATTCAATTGTATGTCTAACAGTGAGTTACAGTTACTAATACAACATTTCTCCTCCCCCAAAAACAATATACTGGAAATATGTCCTTAAATTCATTATCACATATACTGTCAATTACATAATAGGCATATTGATAATATTTCAATTGTAGCACTATATGACATTGTCTAATATCTCCAGTTATTATTGTAATTTGCCATGTATAAGGACCCCATTGGAAATAAGGCAAACTGGCTTTATGGGCCATTTTCTGGTACATGTAAATATATTTATGTTATTTCGGTATAGTTGACACGTTTCCATGATATATTCTCTCATGCCAGTGTATTTTTGATATACTTTCACAATACCAAGCATTTTGTGTTATTCCAATCTGTGATATAAGTAATATGGTGATAATATGTGGAACATTATATGTGATATCATCTTGATAATTTATGCTTATTATGAAACTGTGATTAGTGTAACTAATTTATCTATGTGTATTTGGTCTAAAATAAAATGAAACGAAATATATGTTTCTTTAATTGTTTAAATATTTCATTACTTTATTTGTGTTTGTTTTATTACATGTATATTGGTAAATATGGATCTTATTCTATTTGCTTTGCTTGCCTGCCGTAACCGGCGTCCGATGTTGACTAGCTTTTTAAGGTTGTCTTTTTTAATTGTAGATGTCATGATTGACAATCATCGTTTGTAACCTCCATTCTGCTTAAAGTTCAACAGAGGGATTTTGAAAATGTTTATACAGTTTACCATGGAAGAAATAGTTTTTGATTATAATGTTTACCATAGAAGAAATAATTTTGAGACATTTGCAACCAATCGCTTTCAATTTTTTAAAAATATCAGGGAAATTCCGGAAGCCGTGCTCCAATTAGCAACTGTAATTAATCATATTTGTTGTACATAAGTCGTATTTTACTGTTCACTTTGTGGCTTTAGTGGTATCCCCATTTACTTTTTGCTTTCATCAATCATCATAGAGGAAATACATGGCGTGTTGCCTAAATGTCTTGAACATTTAAGACAGATCATTATATGTCCTTGTGTGAGTTTGACAATTGATGAATGGATAGCAATGTCAGAAAGCTGAGAGAAACTTCCAATGCGAAGGCACGTCCCATCAAATATATATCGCTTGTATTGAGCCATAGGAACAGTATTTTGTCTGATGACATGCAATACCACGCAATTCATGCACAGATTGTCTTGGATAATACAGGGAATAGGTATCACATACCAAGTGGATTATTTCGAGATCATATGAATGCGCTTACAGTATGAAATAGTGTATGCAATAGGCCATGATCTACCATTGCCCTATGACTGTGTTTTATTGGGCGATAATATGTATCCCAGTCTATGGTGGCATACTTCTGCCAGCTAGTTAGCCACTTAGCTACATAATTAAGTTCGATTTAATGAACTTCTGTTTCAACATCACGTATATCATGAATAATCAAGCGGTAAAAGTCAATTATTTGTATAATTATGTCGACATCCATAAGTGGCTTACTCCTAAAAGCCTGTTAATGCTCGGTACTGCCAGCCACTTGTCAGTTACTGATGTCGACATAATCGTACAAATAAGTGGCTTTTAGTTAACCTTCGAACAGCTATGTAGGTTCACTATATTGTATAATTTTCAGAAACCACCCCAAATGTAGCTGTGTCCTTATCGTCAACCCGTACCATTACCATCCGCAAAAGTCAACTGGATAGTTCATGTGTAAATAAACTCTTAATTCACCGTGCAAAAATTGACAAGACAATGCATGTAATAGTTCATCCACTCGAACGGAAATATCTAACATTATTATCATCAGGGGACATTAGCAAAAGCTGCACTAAAATGTTGTTGTAAAAATATAAACACGTATATAAATACATTATATGTGTAAAATGTGTAAAACTAGAAAACAAGAAGTGAGGTATGGGCAATAGTTACTATCGTTGCGAAAGACTCACATTTGAATCATGCCACGAAATGTGTACTTTACCAACACCGATAAATTAAGGCTTTGCCTGATCATGTACTTTGTCAATCTAATGCAACATTTGTGTAAGGCGTTGCTGTACTGGCTAACGTCTCAAATGTGCGACCGTAAAACGCTTGATTTACCGTTTGAAAAATACGCGAAGTCACATACTTTTTTAAAAGTGCCGATACCGATGAATTTGAGTTTTAGTTGGAAAAAAAATTTGCGTGTATAAATTACTTTATATTTTTGGCATTTAAATAGAAAAGCATTAGTACTGAGATAATCATGCTAGGACTTTCAATCTGGGACGGTATGTTGTTGTTTTTACGGTCTGAAATCACGCTACCTCGTCGCTTTAAAACGAACTTGTCAGACCGTAAAAACACATACATACATTGTCAGATTGAAAATCTTAGAGTTGTTATCGCTTAAAAGGCATCAGTTGTCTGAGCATGTATATAAATGCTTTAATAAAAGCTATCATTCCCTTCGTTATAATAGGATAGTGACATTTGCATTCAAAGTGATTCTGGTACAATATGTATCCTGTAACTTGCTAGTTTACCAATTTATACATCGAACTAGTATTGGAATATAGAGTAAGACTCCATAAGGCGCTATACCAGAGTTGCATTAGAATAATTGATATATTACCTCTATAAACGTCATTGGGTAACATAGAATTAATTCGCTGTGTCTCTTATGGCTGAAGCAATAACTATTGTTACAGTAATTACGGTAAGAAAATTGCGCAGCTTGTTTAAATAATTCGTGGTATTGCAATACATAACAACAATTTCAAATAATGCCACACTGTCATTTATTCTTGAACAACATATTGAAGGTATAAAGAGAGATTACGCAAAAATATATATATAAATTATGTATTTATATATGAAAGCACTTATAATCATGATAATAACCATTTACATTTGTTCATACAATTAGTTAATATGTTGATGTTCTTAAATTCGCGGTGCCCTGTCAATTCGCAACTTCAATAGGAGTTCTATACATTCCTGTTTAAATAGTTCAAATTAAATTGCTTCAGATCTGCATATTTCTACTTAATTGTTAATTATATTACATCGATGATAAATTAAAAGCTAAGGTAGCATAACGTGGAATCTGTTTTACATTGTATATGCAAACACATAGGAAGAAATCGATGTCCTAATTCTATTGCTTTCCAACTACTTAAAAATTGCCGTGTGTCCCTTTAAACCCAACATATCAGGTACTCCAATTTGTATCGCATGACGCATTTCTGAACGTCAACAGTGATCGAAATGTCGAGATGTTTAATCTTTGAATCCGTGTACATTGTAAAAAGCCTTTTTAAGAGGTTTGTTGTTGTTGTTTTGTTGTTGTTGTTGCTGTTGCTTTTTTGTAATCGAGAAGTCGTTTAAGGAAAATAGACTGAACAACAGTTTTCCAAATGTTAACACTGTAAAACATACATATGCCTTTATGCACTGTTTTTAGTTTCACATGGGAAACTTTCAGTTAATTCATATGTTGTGAACGTAATGAGTGTGACCCATGACTTTAATAACAGGAATGAATAGCTGCAACATTGAGTGTTCATAAGAGGTAAACAAAAAATGCCCACAACCTCTCATAATCAGACACGATTATATATACGCTTATAATTATTTAACATATTGTTTTCTAAGTACTAGACTATGTACGATACTATATGTTTAATATGTTTTTAACTAAACATTTTAGTAATGAATTATTTATTCAATATACAGTATATGTCCATGTATGCGACGAACCCTGTTCAAACATGTGTATTGCTAGATTAAAGGCGCGAAACAAGAGAAGAAACACATCGAGAGGATAGTTGTTCTGATATTAGTATTATTCATCTAGATCACGTGGTAAGATACCTCTCACTACTTTATAATTCAATGAAAACCCTCGCTGACCGAATATTTTTTAAAAACAATCTAAATATTAAACAATATATATGGTAATTTGTGGTGTTTTTTCGTCTATTTAATACGTTTGATTGTATAATCAATCACTTCGCCTCCCTACTTTTAATTGAAATTTAGCTCAAGAATTTAAATTCCGTCAAGAGTTCTCTTAGAATGTATAGATATAAACTATTTCAGACGTTATATTCGTACGAGGTATACACTGAACAAAAGTGTGGGCACTCTTTCGACGCCCATTTCTCACTTAAAGTAGTAAATGTATCATTTCCGCGTGGAAGAAAAGTGAAAATAAACACTAAAAAAATATAGTCTAGGCATTTTATTTTCGACAATTATCCAATGCAATCAAAATAAACAACAAGAAAACAGTGATGATAAGGTAAATAGTTTTGCTCTCAAAATAAATGTTTATAAGGTCATTTTAAACTCGTTATAAGATAAATCAAATGAAGTGATTTAGTTCAGGAATATTTACTTTAGCAGTATGCATACATACTCCGCGTGAAAGTATGTTGCAACCTTCTGAATTGAGATGTTTAACATCACAGCATTCACGCTTCATTTCAACACGGGTGCGGTCATTAATACTAATAATAATCAGTTTTCGCGAAATAATTTTACAAATCAAAACACAAAGCTGCGTATACAGTGTACTCTTGCTGAAGAGACCAGTATTCAACATAACACTGATAAAATATACTGGGCTACATGTTTTTGTTATATAATCAATATTAAAGGATATAGATCTTATACAAGTCATAACAGTTCATTTTGTGAGAAAAATGCCAAAGGTTCAAAGGGTACCTCGCAGAAGACAGGCTATGTATGGGGAAACGAAGGAACGACGTCGGATGGTACGTGCGGCAGTACAGACTGATAAGGTTCCTCCCAGGCCCGTGGCAACCTGAACCGGAACGCCCCTGTTACAAACCGAAGAAGGAACCCTCTCAGTTACAACCCGAAGGAAGGGGACTCAGGCCTGGGATAAATCAGGTGATCACATGTATACTGTAATACGTGTTCACATACCAGAATTATGGATGCTTTCTATGCAGCCAAATCCCACCATAACAATGTCCCTTCAAATAAGTGTTTCACGTTCAACAATAACGTTTTTGTCAACAACACATCATGTCCATTTCATCATATTTGCATGAAATGCCAAGGATCGAATTCTGCGATGTACTGCCATTACATAATAACAGTACTACCAATGCTACTAATTATCAGTCTACGCCATGTGTTTCGCTTCCCGTCACCGGGAATTTATACTAGACCTATAAGGTCACCTGCTTCTTTCAGGCCTGGACAACAACGTCCAGCACCTAGGGCTCCAGATATGCAGGCAGGTTTTATGGGAGCTAGGTAAAACTCCAATTGACCTCGTAAATCACGGAAACAGTCACTCACTCTACCCAAACAAAGTTGACGCTGAATTTCTACTTGATGGTTTTAAATATGGTTTCAAACTGCAATATAGTGGTCCTTGTACATCTATATTTTCTAACAATTTAGTTTTTGTCAGAAAATATCACCAAGAATTGGATGAATTACTAAATACTATATACAGATATGCTACAATGTAGACTTATTTGTCCCTTCCCTGTTACCACACTAACACATATTAGACTTAATCCTGCAGGCCTAGTCTCAAAGTACTCTGGCGGATGGAGATTAATCATTCACTTGTCATGCCCAGGCAATAGTGTAAATGATTTCATTAACCCGAAATACAGTCGTTTGCAATATTCACAGTTTGATAAAGCCGTCCGAATAATCCAAGGCGTGGACAATACCGCATTCATGGCCAAATCCGATATTTCCTCAGCGTTTAACCTTCACCCCACCTGGCAAGGCGACTTTGCGCTACTTGGTATTAAAACGGAGGCAGGTTATTGGATTCAAAAAAATTTTACTAATGGGAGCTTCAATTTCATGTTTTATATTTGTATTCTAATAATGTTGACCATATGCTTGATGATTTTTTTCATGGCTGAAAAAAACATACGAAGGTTGCTTTATCCTACTACGCAAATTTGACATCATGTGTGAATAAGTGTGTTGGACCTTTTACATGCGTTACCTATCTGGTTATAGAAATAGATTCAATAAGAAAAGAGGTAAGAGTACCTATGGAAAAAATACTAAAGCAGCTCAAATGTTAAAATTACTTATCATCGGAAAAAATAAACAGAAAAAAATAACAAAAAAAAACACGGTTAAAAGAGCTAAAATCTATTGTTGGATTAGTACATTTTACCGCTAAAGCAATTCCGACAGATAGGGAATTTGATCGCAAAATGTGTGATGTCATGACTCGTGCTAATAAACTACATCATTTCATAAGGGTCAACGAGGGTATGCGGGAAGATGCCAATATATGGCTAACATTCCTCGACGGCTACAATGGGTTTACTATTTAACGACAAAGATTAGGTTATCGATGAAGCTCTAAAACTATATACAGATTCGGCAGGGAATAAAGATCTAGGTTGTGGAGCGTATTACAAAGGATCATGGTCCGTTTTCAAATGGCCTTCATCTTGGGTCAAGAGGTATTCAAATATATCACTTACCTGGTTGTTGTCCCTATCTATTATACTGGTCTTCTCCATATGGGGCGAGCAAATGATCAAAACTAAACAAAAAGTTATCAGATCCGATATCATGGCCCTTGTAGAGATAATCAACAAGAAATCATCAAAAAATAAAAGAATTAAGTCTTTAGTGGGGCGATGTTGCTTACACTTCTGTTCAATAACATTCAGATTAAAGCTAAAATATATAGGAGCGTGACAACGTGATATGTGATGCTATTTGTATCAGTCGATTTCAGTGGCAGAGATTGGGACCTCTTTTACCGAGCCACGCTGCCAAATACCCATGCAAAGTTCCAGAAGCTTTTCCCAAACTATTCAGCATCACCCAGGCCTCTTTGTCGGAAAATCTAAACAAGAACATCAACTATTTTGATAGCTTTCGTAAGGATATGAAGTTAACCCTTTCCTGGCCTCCTTTATTGCAAGTCTTGCATTCATGGCATTGAGGCAGTATTCTCATTCCACAGTGTGCTTGACGGATTGCGTAGGTGCCGGACAAGCAATGATAATAGGCACCCATCACTCATGCAGTTTTGGCAAAATTGATACCGGCCCTAGATCTAGTTTGCACATCTCGGTATGAAAGTATGTTGTTTGCAGCAGCCTTTTCTCTTGCTTATGTAGAAATATTGAGAGTAGGTGAGTTTGCATTACCCAATACGAATGCTAAAAGACCTGTTTTAAGTGTTGACGATGTAATATTAGGCACGGAGACCATTACACTTTACTTTAAAACATCAAAAGCTGATCAGGGGCATGTAGATACCTCATTAGGTATTCCAGTAATTGAGGATAACCAGTTTTGTTACGACCATTTGCAATTGTTTATGAAACATAGAACACAAACTCGTGGGTCTCTGTTTTGTCACTTTGATGGAAGCCTACTTACAACATTTCAATTTGCTTGTTGTGATATTAATTGTGTATACACTTAACTAAAATATATATATATAGATATATATATATATATATATATATATATATATATATAAACTCTAGCAATCATATTTATGCCGTAGCTTTAGGCCTTGTGGCCTTCCTCAGTGGCGTATTTATTAACAAAGAATACACACAGTAAAACGGAACTGACGTAACGTTTATATTAAGCGACGTCGTTTCGCGCGCTATTCCTTAGTATTGATGCCGTACGGCTTATAAGTTCTGAGCTTATTCTTCCATAAGCCCTCGATTGTTTTCCCCCATGCAGTTTTTCGAGGCCTATCACCATAAAGTCATTAACGTTATGGCCTGCACTAGGAAAATTGGCAGCTACCGGGTCGTCATGCTTGGTCCTGATTTTGGATAAATTTAGTAGGTGGCGTTGATATAGTGTATCGCCCGTCTCTCCAACATAAATAATATATATATATATATATATATTAGAAATTCGGGAAAAGTGGGTGGTCCGCTTCCACCACATAAAAATCGACCCTCATATATAAACTTGGTATGTTGAAAATGACGTAAAACGCCATACAAACAAAACAAACAAATCATACTAAGAATCCGTATGAGTTAGAGATATTGCCCTACTGAAGGGAATATGCATCTAGTGCAAATTAAGTGTGATAATGATATAATGATAATGATAATGATAATGATATAATGATAATGATAATGATATAATGATAATGATAATGATAATGATAATGATAATGATATAATGATAATGATAATGATAATGATATAATGATAATGATAATGATATAATGATATAATGATAATGATAATGATAATGATATAATGATAATGATAATTATAATGATATAATGATAATGATAATGATAATGATAATGATAATGATATACTGATAATGATAATGATATAATGATAATGATAATGATATAATGATAATGATAATGATATAATGATAATGATAATGAAAAAAGGAAGAGAAGAAAAAGAAATTCAGCTTTTGCCCAACACATTCTTGGTCTGGTCTCCGATACCGCGACGATCACGCTTATCTTGGCGATATATTAACTCCAATGTTATTGCAAATTAGAATAAACAGTTATCTAAGACATATTTCATTATTTTATAAACGGAGGGTCATATAAAAAATATCCGGAGATTATCGAAACACGCGTTATGTTCGCCGAAAATGATGATACACACTTATCACAATTGGGCTATGACATTAGGCTAAACTTTATCTTGGGCTGTTAATTGTTTTGCTACGGCAATGTCCAATGCTTCCCCAGTATGGGTTGAAATGGGCGATGGCTGTGATTTAGATTACATGTCTCTGCCAGAATGTAGCTAGCACGCGAGGCGGAAGCTCCCCTCATTTTCATAGTAACTATTTCACTCGGGGACCGCTCTATTAAGCGATGGCAAAGCTTATATTACCAGGATTTTATAAAGGATATTTCGACGTTTTGAAACATGTTTTACTGAAAAAAGTGCGATAGCTTCTATAAAATTAAACAATAAATGTTTTATTTTTTCTATGTATGCAAACTTGTTAAAACAAAATGAATGTGTTATTTCATACCCCAAACAACCCCATTTTCGATTTTTGGAGAAGGAGTTGGACGGGGTATGAAAGTTAATACTCTGACCACGTAATGCCGCTTAACCCTTAACCCGCTACATATATATAATGGACTGTTCTTTCTTTGAATTAAGACCGTTCCATTTATGTGACAAAGGGTGTTTTGAGAATATGACCGTTCAGCAGCGACATTGTAAACCCTGACAGCCTGCGAGTTACAATGAACACAAAGCCTATTGTAGTCGTGCCAATCGGGTTAAGGGCTAAAAGAATTCACCTCTCAATACTGGCTCAATGTTGTGTAATAAAGGACATACGATGCTACTAAAACGATTAAGGTTTCAAATTATTAGTTTATTAACGTCTCGTCATTCACATATTATGTCAAAATGCAATATATGGTACAATTTAAATATGTACAGATGCCATTAAATTATATTACTATTGTCGCAAGATGACACTAGTGGTTGGGACTAACTCAGGAAAGAATCAATGACGGTGAATTCATTTAAATAAGTTTAATGCAACTTTTAAAATATGTTAAATATATATACTATTATCAAAAAAAAACAAGCGAATACACAGATGAAATATGAAAAGACTGTTCTCATGAACGTTCTTAGTATTATCACAAATACTGAATGTGTCGACTGACTATATACGACCCTGAATTGTTAAAGTTATAACAATGTTGATGTTCACACGAATTATGATCTAGCGCGATAACTGTGATGCGCGAGAGCTCATGCATATGATGATGCGCGAATCCAATGGCTGATTGTCATCAAATGCCTTCTATAAGTGTTGACGACGCGATATAATGATGATTAACCTACACTGAGGTTGTGGATGATGTTCCTGAAGTGAGGACTGATAATGGGTCCACCTCGTGTCCTTGGGGTTGTCGATTATATAACCTGGCCATGTTGCACAGGTACGGGGACCGTATCCACCGCTCGTAACGTTATATGTTGATTCTAGTACCGAATCACCTAAAGGGCTTACACACCCTAAAGGCTTAGCTCCACTCCGGGAGGCTTATCTGCCCCGGACGGTTTATCTGCACCGGACGGGTTAGGCTGTAATAATACATACGTTTTAGATGTCGGTTCAGAAACACACCAATCTTTAAATTATCATTACACCAACAAATCATTATCTAATAAATATATGCAAGCCATTCTCTAATTATGATGAGTAGCAATGGATGTATATTCTACAATGCCATGTATTCGCGTCGAACATTTATACGTAGTCTAGTCACTCATCTCATTGTTAACTAATGCACCTAATATACAATATTATCAATTCAATCGTGTATTACAATCACTGAGTTATACGCCAAAGTTAACTAATGCACCTATTATAACACGTTATCAAATTAATATTGTTTTACAATTAATGATCAATTACAATAATTACATCTAATAAAGTAACTTCAAAATCATATGCTAGTCTCAAGGTAATGTTTGAGAAACATAAAAGCTAACCGGATGTCGTAACCTTGCCAACCAAGATGTCGCCGCCCACTGAATACAAATGTACGATAAAAGTTTATAAAATAAATACTGACCACATATTGCCTGTGAATTTCGCCGGTTCCAACCTCTGCTCAAACAAAGTAACTTTCAATCAATCCCGGCCAGGACTTGAGACCACGGCATTTTATAACCGACGTTCCGCCCAAAACATTATTTCTCACGTTCATTCCGTGATACACGTGGCTAAATCTGCAGTATTAAATTCTACACGGAAGGACTCTTACACAATTATTTTTTTTAGAGAGATAGACTTATACTCTTAGATGCATTAGCACAAAGCTAAACTTATTAAACGGCCCTTCCGGAGGCCCTCTGGCGGCCACTTAAAATGTGCACGCTTTTCCGTGTTACCTGAATATATCATGGACATTGTGAATTGTTTCAACTGAACAATGGATTAGCGTGTGACTGACAGATGCTTACAAGAGCTGTGTACGACCAATACGCTCTACTCGTGATTATTTTGTGACAACATCTCCCTACTTAAAGGAAGTGCTACACTGTTTAAAATTCAACAAAATTATCTCTCATTAATTAGTCCTAGCAAAAGACATGGTTTCATAATAAGCAACATTAAAATTTCAACAATATTCTACAGTTGTACACTACACTGTCGTAACATACCTGCTATTGTACAATTCACTGCAATTCACTATTATACTATTGCATTCTTCTATTCTATTAGACCTGTCATTATGTGCGCCGACTTAAATAGTCTGCCCCAATATTGTGCTTTCCACGATCTATTACACCGACTCTACTGTTTCTAATAACACTACTTCCTCCAACTTTACACATTGCATCCATCGCATTACTAGTATACTGTTTGCGAAATGGAGTAGGGTCTCCCGTTTCCAAAATCGGCTTTGCTAACGTGTGCTTAAAGCTACACTGCACTACATCTGTTGGTCTCGACGCATCGGACCGAACAGCACTACACCGAGAGTGTAAACGATCAACCTCTCGTTTCTGTACTACACTAAGCATGCCCGATATGTCTACATCGGCTGCTGTCTGCTTACCTACACTAGTGGGAAAATACATGGGACTAGTATACTCACTACTGCCTTCCTCACTATCCTCAATAACTGCAACATTAACTACATTTAACTCCCCTTGTTGCACATTATCGGTTCTACTGATATACTCTTTCAGCATATTTGCATGAATGGTCTTTAAATTTCCGTTTATCTCGATACGATAATCCATAGTGTTCACTATCCCTCTAACGTAAAACGGACCTTTCCATTGTAATAACAGCTTGTTATTGCCGGTCGGGATTAACAGTAACACCTGGTAATCTATCTTAAATTTCTTAGCTCTAGCTTTCTGGTCATAGTACCGTTTGTAGTTGGTACATGCCTTAACTAACTGACTTTGAGCTATCTTACAAGTTTTCTCTAGTTTCTCCTTTAGATCTAAAACATACTGATATGTAGTCTTAACCTCATCAATATCTACTTCACCTGCCCACTTCTCTCTAAGAATCCTCATGGGACCTCTAACTGATCTACCGTACAATAACTCAAACGGGGAAATCCTAAACTCTCTTGTGGAACCTCTCTAAATGCAAACAGCAAAGCATTGAGATACTTGTCCCAATCGTTGGGTCTCTCTGTACACATACGCCGTAACATTTGCTTTAACGTCCCGTTAAATCGTTCGAATAACCCGTTACACATAGGGTGATACGGTGTTGTCTTGATTTGACGCAAAGACAATAACCTGAAAACTTCAGCCATAAGTTCTGACGTAAACTGTGACCCACAATCAGTCAGCATTTTCTCTGGTACACCTAGCCTACTGAACATATCAACTAATGCTTTTGCTACTCTCTCAGTTTAAATTGAGGGCAATGCTACTGCCTCCGGATACCTAGATGCATAGTCTACCATGGTTAAAATGTACCTATTTTTCCTATCCTACACTGTAAAAATTGGTCCAACTATGTCTACGGCTACCCGCTTAAATGGTGTATCTATCAGTGGCATCTGACCTAAATGTACTTTGGTCACTCGACCGTTTGGTACTGTCCTTTGGCATACATCGCAGGACCTACAATACCTAGTTACATCTCCACTAACGCCTGGCCAATAAAATTCTGCCAATACTCTATCTGACGTTTTCTTTACGCCTAAATGACCTCCATAATCGACTCATGAGCTACCTGAAGCACTGTCGTTCTATACTGGGTAGGTACCACTAATTGGTGAAACTGTCTGCCACCACTATCTTCAAATTCTCTGTACAATAACCTATTAGTTTGTACAAACTTAGAACTACCGGACACTTTACACTTCTTCACTACACCATCATTGACCATCACTTTACAAGGATCTAATGACTCGTTTTGAGTTTGTGCTTCTATAAACTCCGCTTTGGATATGTCACCTACGGCTGCAGGAACATTTAATATTCTAAAGCCTGAGCTTGCTTTTGAACCTGCGCTCTAGTCTCTACTGCATTACTTATGCTACTCCTAAAATCGGACACTACCGAAAGTACTGAACTACTACACCTGTACAACCTGTATTCCCTCATTACAATTACGTCCGTGCCATTCACTCTACCATCTGCCGTTGGAAGATTTGCATACGGTAAGAGACATGTTCCGATCTTCGCCATTACGCCATCCGATTAAATACAACAGCTACTACTCTCGGTTTTAATCACCAGACTACCTATGTCTCTACCTCTACCTCAGTTATGATCACCTCTATCTCTACCGAAATTAAATGGGTTGTTAAAGACTACCTACATTGTTGTCTGCTTTACTATTGTCACTCAAATTGTCTACGACAGCGGATACTTTCACAGCTTTCCTACACTCATGTGAAGCATGACTCCAATTAAAGTGACGACAATGAATAAAAGGTATACATCTGTTATTACCACTATTGCTACCTCCTCTAGCACCCATCGAACTACCTCCACCTCTTTAGCTTCCCCTCTGGACTTTCTGTTTATTACTATGATCGTCCCCTTGCCTATCTCTAAAAGTTCTGTCTTTCGACACTACATTATGAGCTCCACCTCTAGCCTCGGCAAACTGATCTGATTGTGTTGCCATTTCTTCTACACTAGCTAATTTTCTTTCTTTCAGAAATAAGAACAGATCTCTACTACAAACATGGAATAGCTGGTCCCGCAACAAGAAATATATGAGACCTTGATAAGTCTGCGCTACCTTCCCTAACTCTAACCACCAAACAAAGTAATTTCTAGACCTACTAACGAACTGAATATTTGACTCGCCTTTCACAGGCAAACAAGCTCTAAACCGCTGTCTAAAACTTTCTTCAGTTAACTCAAATCTCTTTAAAATAGCATCCTTTAACGTGTCATAGTCAAGAGAATTTTTGAACTAGGTAATCTAGAAAATACATATAAGGCCTTGCCTCTCAATAACCCACTTAAATGAACTGCCCACTTATCCTTGGTTCATTCCTGTAACTCCGCATAACGTTCAACCGTAACAAGTAACTGTCCATGTTATCTTTGTCAGCATCAAAGTATGGTAACTTCGGACCTTTTAACTTCCAAAAATAACTATCTTTACCTACAGTTTTACTGTCCTCACTATCTTTCTTGGCTGCTACCAACTCTAAAGCTAACTTATGATCTAACGCTGCTTTCTTCATCTCCATCTCTATCTTAGCCTTAGCTAGTCTACCATCCGTTTCGAACCTATCATGTTCTAACTGCCTTGCTACTTATATTCTCTCTTTATCATCATCTCGCTTCTATTTAGCTAATCTACCTTCTTCATCTAGCTTCTCTTTAGCTAATCTACCTTCTAATTCTAACTTCTCTTTAGCTAATCAACTTTCGAATTATAGCTTCTTTGTGGCTAATCTACTTTCTAATTCTAGCTTCTCTTATACGACTCTTGCTTCTCCCTTGCCAATCTACTTTCAAATTCTAGCTTCTCCGTGGCTAATCTACTTTCTAATTCTAACTTATCTTTAACTAATCTACTTTCTTCATCTCTTTCCTGCTTTGCTAATTCTCTTTCCTTAAGTCTAAATTCCCTTTCCCTTTCCCTAGCCTGTTCGTCTCTAACAAAGGTTCTAATCTCCTCTCCAGCATAACCTAACTCCTTACCCATATCCGTAAGTTCCTTTATGGACGTCATGGTTATAGACATTGTGGAATACTCACTACAATAACTACAATATACAAGTCACTAATAATTCTACTCTACTAACTACTAATGGTAAGTCACCGTGTCCTCCGTAAATACAAGGGATCATCATAAGACAAGTTACA